>SNQJ01S0027124.1:10391-52601 GCA_010110895.2 Picea sitchensis
CTGAGATTAAACAATTATGCTTATTTTAAACTCTTTACACAACATTTAATGACAGTCACAATAATGCAGGGAAGTTAGCAATAGAACATTCAACATCAGCCACACATATGAGATACACAGAGACAGATATTTCCTAAGGAAACCCATACAGGGTAAAAACCTCTTCTTCTTTATATGACAAGTAATCTTTACATTCTTTACATTATCATACATTTGAGAACCAACTCATAATGAGACTACAACCTCTGTTTTGCAAGTTGCTACTTTCTGAGAGCACCAACTCTCTAGATTCTCTAGCACCAACTAGAAGGAAGCACCAACTCCTTGGTTTCTCTAGCACCAACTAGAAGGAAGCCCCAACTCCTTTGTTTCTCTAGCACCAACTAGAAGGAAGCCCCAACTCCCCGGTTTCTCTAGCACCAAGTAGAAGGAAGCACCAACTCCCCGGTTTCTCTAGCACCAAGTAGAAGGAAGCACCAAATCCTCGGTTTCTCTAGCACCAAGTAGAAGGAAGCTACAACTCCCTGTGTTCAAGCACCCACTTGAACCTTTGAGGACAACAGTCCTCCCTAGCACCTCCCTACCACCCTGAAATATAATTTTTTTCTAATGAAACTTATCACAGTGATACAATATTTATCATCGGCTTACCAGACTTATCACTGTTCTACTATGCTTCTCTGCTCTCCTGTATCAGTGTCTCTCTGTCTGCATCTTCTTTGTGTTTCTTGTCTTCTATTTTTCTCTACAAGAGCACCTCATCCTTCCTTTAGTGTCTTACTTTCTTGCTCCACACATTCCTTGCGCTTTCTGTGCTTCTGCCTTTTATTCTCTATGTGCCATGTCCATTCAATGCTCCATTCCTCTTCTCTGTATTTCAGATGTTGCTGACTCCTCCTTCTACACTCTTGAATCCATCTCAACAACAACAACCCCATCTCTTCTCTGTTTTGCATGCTTATAGTCTCTGTGCACCTTGTGCATGCTGTCCCACCATGCTTCTGCATGCTCTCTCATGTCGAGTACTTTACCTGTTCATTATGGCAACTCTTCAGCTTCTCTGGTAGTTAGATCCATCTATTAATTGCCTCTACGAACAGTCTTCATTCCACTGGAATATTCCTAGAGACTCTTCAACTCCTCTGATAATCACACAGAAGTCTCTTCGAGTCCTCTAGCAGAAACCATTAGTGGTTTCTAACAGTTACACTGTCAACCTCCAAAGACCGCTTCAACAACTGAATCACCACTAATCGATTAACTGTGAAGAGAAACAATATCCCTTCAATCATACTTAAATTCACCTGAACCATTGGATGGATTTCGTAGGGTCTTGCGTTTAATTCATATGCCCACTAGCTATGACCGACTGCTAAACAGAGTTTTAATTTCGTGATCTCACATATCGGCATTCCTGTGATAGAAGATCTTGACACTCCAAGTTGTGATCGCTGAGACTCTGAGATGGAGTTAAGCACTGCTAGCTTCTTCCCCTCATGTGACCACTGACTATGACCACAAGTTACGCCAAAAAGGTGTTTCTTATATCATGAACTTATAAACTTCATCGAGCCTGATCAACAGTCGAGATCTCCGATGATCCGACGGTCCATATCTCATCGTGATATCGCATATCGTGATTCCTATGATGAAGAGTCTTGATTCTCCAAGTTGCGATTGCCGAGACTCCAAGGTGGACCTTAACTTTAATAGCTTCTTCCCTTCACATGACCACTGACGGTGACAACAGGGTTGCACCAAAAGGCACTTCGTGTTTTGTGAACTTATGAACTTCATCGAGCCTGATTAACAATCGAGATCTCTAATGATCTGACGGTCCATATCTCATCACGATCTCGCATATCTTGATTCCTATGATGAAGAGTCTTGATGCTCCAAGTCGTGAGCATCTAGACTCCGAGATGGAGCTTAACACCGCTAGCTTCTTCCTCTATCTTCCGCAGATGTAACCACTAGTTGTGACCACAGCCTTATTGAAAACACATTTCACACTTTCACATCTCGAGTATTCTGTGATGAGTTCTCTCGACTCTCCATGTCACGAACTCTGAAATAGGGCTTGGCTTCTCTAACTTCTTGACAATGTGACCACGAGATATGACCACTCGCCACTCAAACGAGCACTTCGCTCCTTTGACTTTCCAGTCAACGAAATGATGATCTTTCTCCATGTGTCCTCTAGATCCAACGGTCCATGACTGTCCTCGATGGATGGCTAGGATTCCTTCATAGTTTTGGATATTTGGATGACTCTTGGTCTTATCCGCCTTGCAGCTTCACAATATCTAATGGTTGTTGGTCCTTCGTAATTACTCCAGATCTGAAGGCCCAGATTTTATCGCGATTTCGCCACTTCACGAGCCTTTTTCATGCCTGATCAACAGTCCACAATCCTTGGTGATCTGATGGTCCAGATATTTTTGTGATCTCACATATCGTGAGTTTGAACCTCTTTCCTTTGGATTTCCCAATCTGCAAAACTTCAAAACAAAACCTTTGTCGTTCACCACGTGTCCTTCTTGAATCAACTGTCAAGATTGTTATCGCGATTTCACATAATGCAAGTTTGAACCTCTTTTCTTTGGATTTCCCGATCTGTGAAACTCCAAAAACCTTTGTCGTGCTTTGACTATTTTCCTCCTTCTGAGCTTACACTATTGATCTTGCCATTCGATCACTGTTGTTCTTCCTTGCTTGCCTGTCTGCTGATCTTCCTTGCCTGCATGTTTGTCATCATTGTTGTTGTTCTTGCCATCAATGACAAACACGCTCTTCTTATAAACATGCCAACAAATATAATCATCAGATAACACCAGGATAACATGAGATAGCATAATGATAACTTAAGGATCATAAATATAATCATAAGAATGACATAAGACACTACCCTCCCAACTTACCCTACAAGGTTAAGACCTCTAGGAAACATAAGAAATGATCAAGCCTGGGTTCCAATTGATTTTAACCATTTAAGGTCTTAGGGTGGCGACTGTTCTAAGGAACAAGGGGGTGTCTACATCCCACTACACAACAATTCCAAACATAAACTAGATCAATCCATCAATCCTACTCATCAACAATCATAGCGCAATAGTAATTAGTATCATCATCAATCATACATCCATATTTAAATATTTGTTGCGCGTGAGAGTAACAATTCTAGAATAATCACAAGTCAACTTAAGTAACCGTGCAAGAGAAAATAGTCACTAAATTAGTCATATATCAATAATTCAAGATGCAAGATTAATTAACATTAAAATCAAGATGCAAGAGAATAATGAAGAAGCAATCACACACCCACTTAAATTAAGGTGCGCAAGTAATTTCATTATTAAATCACAACATAATAAATGGTACAAGGTAGTTATTCATTAAATTAAGGTGTAGATGAAACAATCAATCAATCCGTCCGGTATCAACATTAATTCCATGGTGCTTCAGAACCCATTACATATTCATTACACATCAAAAAATTTCATATCGTAAAAGGTCCAATGTCAAACAATCGTTCTTTACATCATGTTTTCGTTGAGCGCAAGAAGTATAAAGTCTAAACAATCCTTCGATACATCCCAAATTCATTTACTAGTCAAATATTTTTCTTAAATGGTATAATGCATATACATTTTTGTCTAAGAACACACAAAGTCTCGAGGTAGAGGGACCAAGTCCTTTTAAATCTATTGACTCCATTGTATTGCAGACATCAACAAATGTTTTTGGTCAATCGATTAATTTTTCTTGTGAGATTCTTGTCCACTTTGTGTAACATGAATGGATTCAAATCATTTGTATACAGTAAGATTTTTCTCTCTTGAATTTGTGGTTGTAATTCTAACTTTTAGTCTGATATTAAAGTTTCTAAAAAGGTATAATTCTAAACCTAAGCACTAAAATATATGGTTTAGAAGCTAACATGTCAAAGGAACATCGAATTATATTAATTCCAATTAATGCAATGGAGAAAAATTAAGTTCATTAAGGGTTCAAAACTAGAAATATTATTTATGAAAAACATAATACTACATAAAAATGACCCTGGGAAAATTTCAAAAGTTCTTCGAACCATTATTAATATGCCGAACATATCTTGCTTGAAACCCGTGTAAATATATTTTTGATCCATGAATGAATAAAACTGAAAGAGTTGGAAAACTCAAAAAAAATCCCAAGGCTCATATAACTAACAAAATAAGCATACATTATGTTAAAGAAAATAGAAGACTCAACTAGCTAAATCAAAGTAAACAAACTACATAAAAATAATTCTTAGAGATTCAACCTGATGCATGAAAAAGAACACGACAATTTGATGTCAAAGGAAAAATAGTTTATCAAATATTTTGAAGTTCAAAATTATCAACCTGTGACTTATTTTTATGGTTCAACATTAATGCATGTCAAAGTATAAGTTAAGGATATTGAAGGGAAGATATTTGCATGTGCGTACCTCCCCAAAACGCAGCGAAACTATAAGGGAAAAAGTTTGGGCAGAATTAGAACGAAACACTGAGTGAAAAACAAAAGTAAACGCGGGGCCTTGATGGGTACTTGTTGCATAAATCTAGGAAATCACTGGGTGAATTAAGAATGCGAAGAGGGAAAAGGGTGATGCTCAGAGAATAAAAATAACGTAGACTAATAAATCCGACTCGGAAATTTATGGTGGGAGAAGCTGGTGAAAACGTAGAGAAAAAATCCCTGGTAAAAACGTAGAGGATTAATAAAGCTTCTGAGCTATTGGAATGAAACACCCAAAATATTTATAAGTAAAAACACAGAGGTACGCAAGGAAAAATTCCATGTGTTCCCTCCCCCAACATGCAGGGCATCAATAGGCATGAAATTCCAGAGAACACACGGTAAAAGCAGAGTTAAGGATGTTGGGTGAACTGTGCATAATTAAAACACAACACCAAATTAATCGCAAGCAAAAACACCAAGGGTAATGTACCCAACGTTCGCAAAAAATGCAAGCGAAGATACAGATTACTGGAGAGGAAAAGCCACGTTTTTAAAATTTGATTTTATGAGAGCTCATCCACATAAACATGTAGAGCCACAACACAACAAACCTTGTTGAATGAAAAAAAAATGATTTCTCTTGTAAATCGTAGAGGGTAGTTAACCAAAACATTGGGCAAGGGGACACTCTTAGAGATTAGAATAAAATGCAGAAGTACCTTGAAGAAAATTAGTGTACAAAAGTAGGGAATTAGTTGTGGGAAGAGGTGAGGATTCATCGAGCAAACAATTTTCTGATATGACGTAGACCCAGTCCATTAGGTTCAGAGCTTGGGTTCACTAGGGAGAAAAAAATGAAATCACATGAAAAAAATTCAAAATCATTAACAAATTTAGAGCCTGCGGTTTTTCCAGAGAATAAAATGAATTGATATGAACAACAATCAAAATCATTAACAAATTTAGAGCCCGTGGTTTCTCTAGGGAAGAAAATGAATTGGTGAAAAATCGAAATGGTAAATACATCAATTTCATCGTATATAAATGCTAAAAATATTCCCATAAAACAAGCACAAACTACAAATGAATGGCTTCGAATCCCCTTTAGAATTATCACACAGTCTAATCAACAAAAATATAAATTGAATTTAAAATCGTTTATGATGATTGAGAGAATTTGGTTCTTAACTCCATTACATAATAAAATTTTCTTCAAGGATTATACGCATAAATATATAAAGGAATAAATCTATGATCCCAAGAGATGAACGAAATAAATTGAATACAGTTTAAGTTTTATCAAAATAGAGAATTGATTAATCAAATATTGTAGCCAATAAGGATGTCGATGCCGAGGTAGGTTGTTGTTGGGGTCCTCCGATTGAAACTTGCGCTTATCCTCGCCTCCTATTGTTAATCATTGAGACCTCACCAATACCTCCCAACCAACACTAGGGGTACTGTTCTTCCCCCTTATCTCCCCGAGCCACAAAGGGGCCACTCACACAAAACTAGAGAAAAATCTAGCTCCCAACTCCCCTCGCAAGGTCAAGCTACCACTCTCTTTTTAGAGCTGGTTATCCAAACTTCCACAGGAAAAATTAGTCAAAGAAATTACGGCAGCGTAACTTTATGCATACCAGTCATCATCCATTCCTCGTCTTAGTCATTAATTTTATAGATTTTTTCTTAGTGAGACCACTTTCCATTTGCACGTTTAATTCATTTTATTAAAAATTAATTAGAAAATACTCTCCCCAGTACACTTGTCACTTGATCCCTTAGTTTCACCAAAAATTCATTTATTTAATTTAATTAAATTTCAATTTCCCTCACCCATCCTAAAGGCGCTCCTAAAAATGCTCCTTATTATCTCTTTATTCCCTCCATTTCCTTTTTAATGACTGATGCCCTTCTAAAACTTAGTTGTGTTTTTTTTTAGGAAAGCTCTATAGTTAGACTAGAGTAGATTCCTTTGCATGTTTCCACATTCCCTTTTACATTCATTTCCTTTCTTTTCTAAGTTCCTATTTAGCATGTCTTGCACATAATCAATAATTAAATCTTTAGATAAAATATTTCTCTTTTAAATTCTTAACTTGATTTTTCTTCACCCCCCTTTTATTAATTGATTATTTATTTTTTAGTCTTCTTACCCTATTTAGACCTAGGCTTGATTTTCAACTAGGCTTACAAATTTTAAGGGAATTTTATACTTAATAAAAATTACTCATTTAATATTTATTTTAAAGTCGACCATGTCAAAACAAATTATTATTTTCTAGGCACCTATGTTCATTGACTCACCTTTATTAAAATCATGACGTGCCCTTCAAGACGCACTACGTGCTCCAAGGTTGCCACTCGCCTTTATTCATGTTTTATATATGCAACATGCCCTTCAAGATGCACTATGTTCTCTAAGGGTGACACTCTCCTTTGACTGATTTTGGTAGTTTTCCAACCCTTGGAGTCAATACTCCATCAGGAGACCTTGTGAGAGAATAAGGGTCTCTAAGGAATAAGGAACCTGCCTTATTGCGTGCCCCTTAGAATCTTCGTGAGCGACTTTCTGAGTCTTCCCTCATGGCATCATGGATCTCTTGAACTAGGTAATTGTTAAACTATAATTCGATCCATGGCAAAAGTGATACTAGGTTGTGGCAAGGCTGTTGCCACACCCCTCCCCCAATTTCTGGTTTCTATGCATGGCCCCTTTACTCCTAATGTGAGTTTGATTAGCAAGAAATCGTCAACCTACATCCATCAACGAAACATGTCAATGATCCGTAAAAAACATCATAATATACCCGATCATATGTCACATATGCATAAACATAAATACACAAACCATATACAGTCCACTCCATGACTCGATCTAGAGTCCAAGGATTTCCATCGACGCCATCAACATCCTCAATCTGTCAAGTGTCTTTCACACTCAGGAGAAACCCATCAATAGAACCTCTCTATACATAGATATCAAATAACATAACAACATAATCCATAAGCATTATCATCAGAATCCATAAGTGAAACATACAACCATATACTAAACTGGATTGCTTTCACGCAAGTGTCCTCAAAGAATAAGTCAAATCATGTTCGTGTGAGAGTGGGATGTTACATACACCCCCTCTTGTTTTAAACTTCATCCCCGAGTTTCAAAGTATATATGTGTAGTAAATAAAGTATCTAGAAAGATATAAATGTCTAACTATCGAACAAAAATGGAAATTGTTGGTGCATATCATATGCGTCCTCCAAGGTAGTCGAGCGTGGACTATAATTTTCCCACTGGACCTTGACCTGATCAATTTTTAGAAGCCATAGATTTCGAATGCGATGGTCCAAAATGAGGATTGGCTCCACCGTGAGTGCACCCTCGTTCGACACCTGCAAGGAACTCATGTCAATCACATTTGTAGGATCACTAACATAATGTCTCAAAACAGATACATGAAAAACATCATGCATACGCCTCAAAGTATCAAATAAGGCTAGTCTATAGGCCACAGGCCCTTTCTTTTCCACAACTTCAAAATGTCCCACAAACCTAGGAGAGATTTTAGCACCCTTTCCAAACTTTATCGAACTCTTGTGGGGTTTCACCTGCAAGAAGACTCGATCACCAACTTCATAACTTCAGCCAACACGATGTGCATCAACATAAATCTTCTGTCGATCTTGCGCTTCTTTGATCCTTTGTATTATCGTTTTAATTTGTTCTTCCATTTCTTGGATCGCTTCTGGTCCTACCAAGATCCTATCCTCAATTCGATCCCATCTCAAAGGTATTCGACACGGTCGCCCGTAAATAAAATCAAATGGCGCCATCTTAATGGTGCTCTGATAGCAGTAGTTGTATGAAAAATATACCATTGGAAAGAACTCTTCCCAACTCTTTTGTTGGTCCATTACGTACATATGCAATATATCTTCCAAGATTTGGTTCGTTCTTTATTTTTGCACGTCTGTCTCCAGGTGATATGCGATACTAAAGTTAAGTTGGGTTCCCAAGCCTCTTAGAAACTAGTCCAAAATCATCTTGTAAACATCGATCCTTGATCGAATATGATCCTCTTAGGCACGCAATGCAATCTCACAATCTTGCTGATAAAAACTCTAGCTATTTCTGGCGCCTAATACGTAGTACGTATAGGGATATAATGTGCACTCTTCATTAGAGTGTCTACTACCACAAAAATCAAGTCGTGCCTCCTTTCCATCAACGATAATCCAACAATGAAGTCCATCGAAATGACCTCCCATTTCGATTCCGGAATAGCATGTGGTTGTAGTAATATTGTTGGATGCCTATTTTTATCCTTCACTTGCTGACATTCTAGACATCTCGCCACGTAGTTGACTATATCCAACTTCATTCCTTTCCAGAAGAATAAGGATCTAAGGTTTTCCCTCATCTTCATGACTCCTGGATGAACCATGTGAACTGATCTATGAGCTTCGTTTAAGATCAAACTTCTCAACTCGTCGTTAGGAAGTATGTAAATTCAGTTATTATATCTCATTAATCTGTCGTTGTCCACAGTAAATCCCTCAAATTTTGGTACCAACATGGTGTCTTGTCCGATATTTTCCTTAACCTCTTTACACCAGTCATCATCGCATTGTATAGTTAGAATATTTTCACGAATATTTTTCTAAAGAGGTATCACCGAAAATATGTGTGGTCTCTGACTCAATGCATCTGCCACTCCGTTCACTGTTTCTTTTATGTAGGAAATCTCAAAATTGTACTTGCTAAGCAGTTCCGACGAATGCCTTTGCCACGCGTTCAAGCCTCTTTGCGTAAAAATGTGTTGCAAACCACAGTGGTATGTTTCTAGTTCAAATTTTCGTCCAATCAGGTAGTGTCTCCACACTCTCAGGGCATACACAATGGCCAATAAATCCAAATCGTGTGTCACATAGTTCTCGTCATGCTTTCTTAACTTCCTTGAGATGCAAGTGATCACTCGACCGTCCTGCATCAAGACTCTGCCTAAGCCTTCCTTTGATGTGTTTGTGCATACCAAGAAGTCCTCTTCCATGTCAGGGACTTTTAGTATTGGTGTTGTCATCAACAAATCCTTGAGTCTTCAAAATTCTTCTGTACATTTCTTAGTCCATACAAACGTCTTGTTTTTCTTTTGTAATTCAGTGATTGGATTTGCTATCTTAGAAAAACCTTCGACGAACCATTGATAATATATCGCTAAACACATGAAGCTACGTACTCCGGGTACGTTTGTCGGTGCAGGACATTCTATAATAGCCTCTACCTTTTCTAAATCCACAACTATACCTTCGTCGGAGATAACATGCCCTAAATAATGAATCCTTGATTGATAAAAAGAGCATTTCGATAGTTTTCCGTATAATTTGTTCTCTTGTAAACACTGTAGTACTAAGTGAAAATGTTCGTCATGTTCTTCCATCGTCCGGGAATATGTCAAAATATCATCAATGAATACTTGAAAAAACTTATCCAAGTATTCACGGAACACCCCATTCATCAAGCTCATGAATACCCCTGGGGTGTTTGTCAGTCCAAACGGTAAAACAATAAACTTGTAATTTCCAAACCTCATCTTGAATGTGGTTTTAGGAATGTCTTTCTCCTTGATCTGTAACTGGTGGTATCCCGATCTCAAGTCGATCTTTGAAAACACCATCTCTCCCTTCATTTGATGAAACAAATCGTCTATTCTTGGAAAAAGATATTGGTTCTTAATCGTTTCCTTGTTCAATAGACCGTAGTCAATGCAGAGTCTCCACGACCCATCCTTCTTCCGTATGAAAATAACAAGTGCACCCCAAGGTGAAACACTTGGATGTATAAGTCCTAGGTCCAACAACTCCTTCAGTTTCATTTTCAACTCTTGTAATTCAGGGGTCGACATCCGATAAGGCATCCTTGCTATCGGTTTATTTCCAGGTTTTAATTTAATGATAAATTCCAATTCCCTTTCGGGCGGAAAACCTGGTAACTCTTCTGGGAATATGTCCGCAAACTCTTGTACTACCAGAAGTTTTTCTAGTCCCTCTGCCACATCCTTTTCGTTCAACTCTAATATTGCATATGGATTTCAACCTTTGCGCATATTCTTCCATATTTGTAGGGAAGAGATGAAACGTAGGGAAACTCCTTGGTTTCTTCTTACAATCACTCATCTTTGTCCCTCATCATCGGTCAAACTCAAGCATTTCATCTTACAGTTTAATATCATATCATGCGATTCCAACCAGTCCATACCGATCACGGCGTCGTAATATCCTAATATCATGACGTATAGGTTGGCCTTCGTGACAAAATATTTTAGGTTAAGGCTACAATCTGTAAGCCTTCCTCCAACCTTCTGCTTATCTCCTGAGGTCATTTCCACATGGCTAAACTCGTCATGTTCGGCTTCCTTTACCTTAATTAATTTTAGCGCTGCACTAGAAATAAATCTCTCTATAACACATGGATGTATCAAAATACTAAAGGTCTGGTCAGTGATGGTACCTGATGTCTTGAGAATAGTAGACTGGTGCTCGGCCTGGCGGTTATTCACTGTTGCATGAATTTGGCGGGCCTTGCCCAAATATCCTATTGTAGTGTGTCCGGCTGACTCGACTACTCTGGCACTCTCAATCAAGAAGTCACGTTAGTAATATGTCTGTCCACATGTTCAAAATATGGTCTTCGGTCTAGTACTCCTGGTCCTTGAAGTAGAAGCTAATGTCCCATCATCCTGGAACCCTGGTCTTTTCTGTTGAACAAGCCTGAACTGTTGCTGCTGCAGACGACATTGCTACTGGTGTTGTCCTCCTCTATAGGGAGTATGTTGCTAAGGCACTGGTCATCGTGGTGTCGTGAACATGGATCCTCTTGGAGTGCCTCAATACCTTGATGGATGTCTAGCTAGATTCTGATTTTGTTGCGCACCAAATGTCACATGTCCTGTCGGTCTCATAGGAGTCCTGCTCTGACCCCCACTGATCAGCTCTTCCTCATCTATGAGGGCCTTCTGGACAACATCGTGCAACATCTGAGGAATTAATATCCTCACTTTTGTTTGAATGCTGACGTTAAGGCCGAAGAGGAAATTGTTGACCTTAATCTTCTCAGTGTTCAGATGTGGAGCATACCTAAGCAACTCCATGAAATGAGCATCATACTCGGGAACTGTATGACTGCCCTGTCATAAGGTGTTGAAATCATTGAGATGATGCTCAATGAATTCCTCAGATAGATACCTCTTGGAGCCACTCCTCAAATAGTTCCCATGACACATCTTCGACAACCATGTTCAGGTGTGGCAGGAGCATCTTCCACCATAGAAGAGCGCTCTCCTTCAGCTGAAAGACCGTCATGTGGAATTTCATGTTGGAGGTATAGTTGTGAAGTGAAAATGACATCACCATGTTCTCCAACCATTCCTCGATGGCTGCGTCATCCGTGGCACCCAATAACTCGGGAAACTAGACCTTCTCAAGTTATCGATGAATGCTACCAGTACCTACTGGGGTGCGTGATGGACCCTCAGGGGGTACCGACACCTTGGCCTCATCTCTATCCAAATGAATAATCAAGGCCTCTGACATCCTCTAAAAGGACCTCATCAACCCAACCACATCCCCCACAACAATTTCTTCCTGTCCAATGACTTGTTCTTCTCCTTGGGGGTTAGACCCCTCTAGTGTGGATGCTACTGGAGGCGTCGTGCCTCATCCCCTAACACCACATCGTCTTTCTCTATGGCGTCCTCTAACCATGATTAATTGCACGAATACAATTCAATTTAATTAGTGATAAATTATTAATCGAGTGTTTATATAGTGGAAGGCGTAATGATCCCCAGTCACAGGGTTGAACCTGCTCTGATACCATATGCAACGACCCCACCATTACGACAACAAAGTGGCGTATAATAGGTAAATTGTTTTTCATGTTAGGAAATTTAAAACATCGTAATCAATAGCAACATCATCGACACATCATCCAATACATTAATGAAACAATATTAGCACATTAACAATCATTTGCGACACAAAGATGACACATCATCACCATGCATCATGATACACATATCGACACATTAACACAAATAAATAGCAGCCCATAATCATTGAATTCATACAATAAGTATTGACGCATAAACAATACGAATCATGAATCACTCAACTCATCTATAAAGATAATCATCATATGACACTAGGATAACATGAGATAACATACCGATAACTTAAGGATCGTAAACATAATCATAAGAATGACATAAGACACTACCCTCCCAACCTACCCTGTAAGGTTAGGACCTCCAAGACACATAAGAAATTCTCAAGCCCAGGTTCCAATTGATTTTAACCATTTAAGGTCTCAGGGTTGGAGACTATTCTAAGGAACAAGGAGGTGTCTACATCCCACCACACAACAAGTCCAAACATCAACTAGATCAATCCATAAATCCTACTCATCAATAATCATAGCGCAACGGTAATCAATATCGTCATCAATCATACATCCACATTTAAATATTCATTGCATGCGAGAGTAACAATTGTAGAACAATCACAAGTCAACTTACGTAACGATGCAAGATAAACTAGTCACTAAATCAATCATATATCAATAATTCAAGACGCAAGATTAATTAACATTAAAATTAAGGTGCAAGAGAATAATGAAGAAGCAATCACATGCCAGTTTAATTAAGGAGCGCAAGTAATTTTATTATTAAATCACAACATAATCAATGGCACAAGGTGGTTATTCATTAAATTTAGGCTCAGATGAAACAATCAATCAATCTATCCGGTATCAACATTAATTCCATGGAGCCAGAGAACCCATTACACATAAACAAATTTCATAGCGCAAAAGGTCCAATGTCAAACAATCATTCTTTACATCATGTTTTCATTACGACAAGAAGTCTAAAGTCTAAACAATCCTTCAATACATCCCAAATTCATTTACCAGTCAAATATTTTTCTTAAATGATATAATGCATATAGATTTTTGTCTAAGAACACACAAAGGCTTGAGGTAGAGGGTCTGATTCCTTTTAGACCTATTGATTCCATTGTATTCCAGACATCAACAAATGTTTTTTGTCAATCGATTAATTTTTCTTGTGAAATTCTTGTCCACTTTGTGTAACATGAATGGATTCAAATCATTTGTATATAGTAATATTTTTCTCTCTTGAATTTGTGGTTGTAATTCTAATTTTTAGTCTCATCTTAAAGTTTTTGAAAAGGTATAATTCTAAACCTAAGCACTAAAATATATGGTTTAGAAGCTAACATGTCAAAAGATCATCCAATTATATTAATTCCACTTAATGCAATGGATAAAAAATAAGTTCATCAAGGGTTCAAAACTAGAAATATTATTTATGAAAAACATAATAATACATAAAAATGATCCTAGGAAAATTCCAAAATCTCTACGGACCATTATTAAGATGCTGAACATATCTTTCTTGAAATCTGTGTAAAGATATTTTTGATCCATGAATGAATAAAATTGAAAGAGTTGGAAAACTAAACAAAAAATCCAAGGCTCATATAACTAACAAAATAAGCATACATTATGTTAAACCAAATACAAGACTCAACTATCTAAAGAAAAGTAAACAAACTACATAAAAATCATTCTTAGAGATTCAACCTGACACATGGAAAAGAACACGACAATTTGATGTCAAAGGAAAAATAGTTAATCAAATATTTTAAAGTTCAAAATTATCAACTTGTGACTTATTTGTATGGTTCAACATTAATGCAGGTCAAAGTATAAGGTAAGGATACTGAAGGGAAGACTTTTTCATGTGCGTCCCTCCCCAAAACGCAGCGAAACTATAGGGGAAAAAGATTCGGTGGAATCATAATGAAACACTGAGGGAAAAACAAAAGTAAACGTAGGGCCTTGATGGGCACTTGTTGCATAAAACTAGGAAATCGTTGGGAAAATTAAGAATGCATAGAGGCAAAAGGGTGATTCTCAGAGAATAAAAATAACACAGACTAACAATTAAATTTTTAAAGTGGATGGAAATCAAATCCGCGCTGCTCTAATGGTTGCCCGGGGTTCTTGCTATGACACTATCCAGTAGCCGTAATGGAAACCTCAGGAGAAGGGGAGCCGCAGCCCCTGCCTCCTCCATATAATGAAGCCTCCTTCCACAGGCTCATTGCCGCCCAAGGTAAGAAACTTCCCCTTGCAGCTCCACCTAGATTTGTTAAGAAGCTTGATTCGATCCTTGATATTGAACTGCCACCGTAACACCCTATGCATGTAGCAGTCTCTCTGTTCGATTGTGGATTGGTGGGTCAATTAATGGGCTTATGGTCATTAACTAGATTAACTGATAACTGGATCCAAAGGAACTGACGCCCATTGATCCAGAACAATGTCACTTGTTATGTGGTGGGAAGAGGATTATACATCTTTGAATTCATCTCAAATGAATATAGAGATTTAATCTTCAGGAATGACCCGTATTTTATGGGAACACAAGGGATGTACCTGAACAGATGGATGCCAAAATTAGACCCTGCATTGGAATTTCCCAAGGTCATCCTAGTATGGGTACGACTACCCAATCTCTCGATCCACTGTTGGAACCCCTTCTCACTCCAAACAATTGGGAATGGGCTCAGGCAGTATATTGACAGGGCCGACTCCAAATATCAATACTCCTGCACGTGCATTTGCATGGAAATGGATCTATAAGTGGGCCTCCTAGAGTCAATCAAGCTAAAGTTTGGATATTGGAAGCACTACCAGAAGTTGGACTACGAACAATTACCTTTCAAGTGTAGGGGATGCCATGAATAAGACCACTTTCAATGAAACTGCCCAAAAAAACATAACCAAGAGAAGGAAGAAGGAGAAGGATGGAAACAACCCAGAAAGGGGAAAGCATCAGTCAACCTTAAAGAAAAATGGAATGCAAAGACAACCACAGCACCGCCCAAGGATCATGAAGATCAGACAGGTCCCCCCACATCAGGAAACAACTTCAACGTGTTGAGAGAACAAGAGAAACTAGAGAAAGAAATGGGCGAGGACCCAAAGAAGGGCCCTCCCATTGAATTAGAAATGAAAGAAAAGACCCCTCCCAGAACACGATATCAACCAGTGCTAGATTGGGAAGAGGGACAGGGAAAGGACACTACAAAGAAGGAAGGAAATCCAGACATGAAATTAGGAGAGGTCTCTTCTAATAGTGACTCTACGGGCGCTAGTGGCTCCATTGTCACACCTAAAAAAACAGGCAGAGGAAGGAAATCCAAGAAATAAGAAATGGAAAAGGAAACCTACAAAGATGTTCTTAGTGGCTTGCAACCAACAATCAAGTAACTGGTTAATGTAAGAATGACAAGAAAGTAGTCCAAGGCTCATAAAGGAGCCAATACCCCCCGCTCAGGTAAATTATGAAACTAACCTCCTGAAATTGTAGGGATTTCGACAGTAGAATAAAAAAAAAATCCCTCAAAGACATAATCATAATGTCAATGATCGAGATCCTTCTAATACAAGAGATAAATATGGAGGAACTAGACTTCCTCCAAGCAACGAAATCCCTTTGGAAAAAAAGTCAAGGAATAGTAGTAAGTGCAAGAGGCCCTCAGGAGGTCTTGGAACCCTCTGGGACACCACAAAGTATGATCTAATCTCATTCGAAGCATGCATGCATTGGATTTTCACCAGTCTCCTACACAAAGAGACAGGCCGACTGGTAAGTCTTTTCAACCTCTATGTCTCGGTCCTATTTGGGGAAAAAATAAACTGTTGGGATTCGATTAAAGAATTTCTACTCTCAAATGACCTAGAAAATATCATTATTGGGGGGTATCTGAATATAACCCTTGTCGTGGATGAGAAAAAAGGAGGGTCCATTGTGAGATACCTCACTAGGGAATGGGCAGAAGATATTATGTTAGATTGGGATCTGGAGGATATCGAACCCACCAAGGGAAAATACACGTTGTCAAACAAGAGAGTGGGACCAGGGCATATTGCTGCCAGACTAGATAGGTTCTTAGCCCAAATCTCCTTCATTCTCTTGGGCCTATCGCTCTCAACTAAAATACTACTGTACAATGTGTCCGATCATAAGCCAATCTTGTTAGAGATTTTGCAGGACAGAAATCTAGGGCCTATCCCATTCAGATTTAGCCCCGCCTAACTTTAATATGAGGGCTTCCAGGACTTGGTTTCCAAAATATGGAACAACAAGGTCAAAGGATCCCCATTTTATGTCTGGGAAGAAAAGCATAGGAATCTCAAGGTAGCGTTAAAAGGTTGGGATAAAACCCAAAAGAACCCAATTATTGCACGACACGAAGCCCAAAATCATCTAGAAGACCACCAATTGGAAATGGAAGGACAGGAGACAACTCAAGAAATTCTCAACCAAGAGGACCATCTCCAAAGGACATGGCATCAAGCCTGCAGAGAGGTGGAAAGGTATTGGCAACAGAAATTAGGAAGGCTCTGGTTGGAAGTTGGAGACAAAAATACTAGCTACTTCCACAAGCAAGCTGAAGTAAGAAAGAAATTCAAGACAGTCAGTGAAATTCATGTTCATGACCAGGTTATATCAGATTTTGAAGGCATAAAAACTGCTACGGTACAAGCCTTCTAAGGTCTTTACACGGAGATGCAAATGACCCTATTAGACTCAAATGCCTATCCTCTCTCCCTAGTACTGGCCGTTATCTAAGAGGACACCAATAATAAGATGTTAGTGGAAGTAAACTTGCAAGAAATAAAAGAGGCCCTCGACCAGATGAATCCGGACAAGGCATCAGGACCAGATGGCTTCATAGCCAGATTTTATCAAAGATGTTGGTATATAATAAAAACAGATCTAATTAAATTGGTCCGAAAATCTCAGAAATGCAGGAAAACCAAGGCGAGTTCATCAAAGGATGTCATATAGTGGATAACATCATTTTGGTTCAGGAAGCGCTACACTCAAGCATTCAAAGAAAATACAAAGGTATGATTATAAAACTCGATCTCGCAAACACGTTTGATAGAGTGAGGCATAACTTCTTGTTTAAAGTCATGGAAAATTTTGGCTTTGCTCCAGCCTTTATAAATTGGATAAAAGATTGCATTGGATCCCCCTAGATCGCCCCTCTTGTAAATGGTCGAGCAACAAATTTATTTCAAGCTTCTAGGGGCCTCCGACAAGGTTGTCCCCTCTCCCCGCTTCTCTATGGAATTCAAGCCTCTATGCTCATCTTACAACTCGATCATTGCCATATTCATAACAATCTCCTGGGCCTAAGAATAGCCCCAGTGGTAAAAGACATCAACCACGCCCAATTCGGGATGATACCTTACTACTGGGAGGAGAAAGTGTGAAAATAACAAGGAAGTTTAAAGTGGATATGGACACTTACAATGAGATCTCAGGAAGCGAAATAAGCCTACCCAAAAGAGGGATCTATGGATGGAACACATCTGCAAGGGTAATGCTGGAGATATCAAGAGTCCTGGGAATGGAAAGTTGCACCAACTGGGACTCTTTTAAATACCCGAGAGTACAAATATTCAGGACCAAGCCAAAGGCGTCTCAATGGCTCCTGCTGATAGACAAATTAAAAGAAAGAATTAACTCTTGGGGAGAAAATTGGTTAAACCTTGCTGGTAAAGTTGTTCTCATCAAAGAGGTATTATCAAGAATCTCAATATATCAATCCTCATTATTACTAGCCCCAGCCACCATGATTCAGAAAATTGAAGTGTTATTCGGATGGTTCCTGTGGGAAGGAGGGAAGAAAAATGGGAGGAATATGCACCTAATAAGCTGGGTGAAAGTAACCAAGCCAACAATAGAAGGCGAACTCTAATTCAAAGACATCAATTCCCAAAACCTGGTTCTAGGAGCCAAGCTTCTATGGAACCTTGTTTCGGGGAAACCCACTTGGAGCAAAAAAGCGATATGGAAGAAGTACTTCTAAGGCTCGAGAACAAAATTCATTGATCGACCCGTAACCATGGAAAAAGGTTCGCCTATATTCAATTTGTGTCTAAAATAATTAAGGCTCTTCAGGCCTAACCTCACCTGGATACCAGGGAACGAAAAGAAAATTAATGTTTGGGAAGATTCAGTACTGAGCGACCCACCTTTAAGTTCGATGGAAGGATTAGCCCGGCTAAAATCTTGGATGTGATCTCAAGATCTCATCACTCTATGTGACATATCGGTCTGGAGTGAAGGCATGGACACAACTTGGCTTAGGTGGGAAGCCAACAACAGGCCTCAAGAGATCGAAGTGGAATGGAGCACTTTGATGGGCTATTTAAAAGGGAAATCCCTTATAAAAGCAAGGAAAAAAGACAAGAGGGGTTGAGGATCACTCTCTGGAAACTACATAACAACAACAGGGTATAAAGGAATTACAGTTGTTCCTCATTTCCCACCGGACCCTACAATCTAGAAGGCCATTTGGACTTCAAAGTCCATTCCAAAGATAGATATGTTTGTATGGACCCTGGCCCATAGGAGCATTCTAACGGATGAAAATTTGCGGAGAGGGTGGGAAGGTCCATCCAGATGTCCACTCTGCACACAGGAAGAGGAAACATCAGACCATGTACTCTTGTAATGCACGTACATTAAAGAGGTCTGGAAATTGGACCTTAGACTGAAGCTAGGAATAATCGATCTACCGCAAGAGACCAATAATCTGCTATGAAACTGGAGATCCCTATGTCCTTTCCAGGTCACGAAAAAAGCCCAACTATCCACCATCTAGAGAACACTTCCAAAATTCATCCTATGGAAGATCTGGCTGGAGCGAAACAATAGAATATTTAGGAAGTCCAAGAGTAATCCTGCACAAGTTGTAACTAAGATAAAGGCCTTATTTGGCGAAAGTTCCCCTTACTTATGCAAAGTAAAGAACTCGAGAGTCCTAGAGTTGATAGAGGAGCAATGGATTAAAAGCTTCAATATCAAGGATCGACCACAACAAACAGGCAAAGATTCAAGACAGGAAACTTGGGAAATTCATATGAAAGAGGAGGAATTCGATGAATGGAAAAGACAAAGAAGCACGCATATATTGTTCTTCGACGGGGCCTCCAAAGGAAACCCCAGGGTGGCAGGCGGAGGAGGGGTCCTAGTGAACCCAAATGGGCAGCTAGAACTATCTACGCCTGGGGATTGGGAGAAGAAAAAAACAACAGAGCATAAGCTCTAGTGCTTTGGTAAGGGTTGATCCAGGATATCAATAAAAACGTCAAATATTTAGTGATTCTAGGAGACTCCAGACTCATAATCCAAGCTCTAATCCTCCGTAACATGGTCAAGAAAGAAAAACTCCGGCACATACTGGAGAAAGTCCAACTACTACTAGAAAGGCTGAGAACCTACCAATTGTTCCATGTTCCCCTAAATCTAAATGCACCAGTAGATGCAGAAGCCAACAAAGGCGCCCTCTCAAGTATAGGAAATCTCCAATTCAATGGAATCACATCAATTGTGGCAATCCTGTAAGGACTGGGTAGGAAAGAGGAGGTCATGATTGGTCAGAATGGATAATGAGTCCACAAGAGAAAGTGTTGGCAAAGATAAAAAGCAAAGGAGAAGGCATGGGCTCGAACAACTCACAAACCCTGAAACAGGACAGGAAGAGACAAGGCAGGCATGATGTATGAGGGAAGAGACACCCAATCGGGCACTGAGAAGGAAAAAGGCCCCTCATGAACCCCATACCTCATGCAAGACTGATCTAATCGGCTGGATTCATCAGATCGCTCACAAGCAATTGAGCCCGAATTTGGCATAAATCGAAAATAAAACCCCTATGCAACCCCATTGCAAGCCATTCCAAGCCCTGAGTAATCCATTCCAACCCCTGTGTATCTTGGTAAAGGGAAATCACCCACGCAGAGCCAAAGCAACAATAGTAAAAGGAAAATTCCCACGTAGAAGAAGGCAGACAAGAAAAGAAGAAGCAGAAATGACATCAAGCTCAAGGAGCAAGCCGTTGATGGAGGAGAGACTAAAGGAGGTGGAGGAGGAATTGAAGAGGATAAAACTCTTCGTACAAAATCAAGATGACCTCCTTCAGAATCTAGACGTTGAGGCAGGGTGAAGACTCGAAATGCTAGGTGAAGATATCACGACGACCAAAATCGTTTTTTCAGAGGCTATGGACCAGATTCGTCATGAGCACAAAGACCCAAAGAAAGAGTTCGAAGCACGAGTCCTCAAGCTGGAATCCCAAATGGAAAATCTGAACTAGGACTGGAAACTAGATCGTGGTCTACCCAAGAAGGAGGATCCAAGGAAATTCAGCTAGTAAAGATTCGACCAAATAATATCTCTTCAAATAACTCTGTGAAGTAGGCATTTTGTATAGAATCCTCCACATATAGCGAGCTTAAAGATTTAGTAGTTTACTAGTTCTAAGAAATTGTAATCAGGACGACGGGTAAAGCCTCCTGACCTAGTCACAGTTCAATTGAACTGGTATCGATTCAGATGTAACAGTTCCAGTGGCTTCACCACTGCTCTTTTAAAATAAAGCTCCTTTAACCGCTTTTGTCAAAAAAAATAAAACAATACACACTAATAAAAATAACGCAAACTAATAAATCCAACTCGGAAATTTATGTTGGGAGAAGCTAGTGAAAATGCATAGAATCAATCCCCAGTAAAAACACAGAGGATTAATAAACCTTCTGAGCTATTGGAATCAAATGCCAAAAATATTTATAAGTGAAAACACAGAGGTACGCAAGGAAAAACGCCATGCATTCCCTCCCCCAATACGCAGAGCATCAATAGGCATGAAATGTCAGGGAACACACGGTAAACACAGAGTTAAGGATGTTGGGTGAACTTTGCATAATTAAAACACAACTCCAAATTTATTGCAAGCAAAAATGCCAAGGGTAATGTACCCAACGTTCGCAAAAAATGTAGGCTAAGATACAGATATCTGGAGAGGAAAAGACACATTTTTAAAAATTCTATTTTACGAGAGCTCATCCACAGAAACACGTAGAGACACAACACAACTAACCTTGTTGAATGAAAAAAAAAATGTTTTCTCTTGTAAATCGTAGAGGGTAGTTAACCAAAACGCTGGGCAAGGGGACACTCCTAGAGCTTAAAATAAAATGCAGAAGTACCAAGAAGAAAATCGTTGTACAAAAGCAAGGAATTAGTTGTGGGAAGAGGTGAGGATTAACCAAGCAAACAATTTTCTAATATGACACAGACCCAATCCATGAAGTTCAGAGCTTGGGTTCTCCATGGAGAAAAAAAAAATCACATGAACAACAATCAAAATCATTAACAAATTTGGAGCCTCTGGTTTTTCCAGGGAAGAAAACGAATTGATATGAACAACAGTCAAAATCATTAAAAAATTTAGAGCCTGTGGTTTTGCCAGGTGAGAAAATGAATTGGGGAAAAATCGAAATGGTAAATACAATATCAATTTCATCGTATATAAACGCTAAAAATATGCCTAAAAAAAGCACAAATTGCAAATGGCTAGCTGCGCAACCCCTTCAGAATTACCGCACAGTCTAATCAACAAAAATCTAAATTGAATTTAAAATCGTTTATGACGATCGAGAGAATTTGGTTCTTAACGCCATTCCATAATAAATTTTTCTTCAAGAATTATACGCATACATATATATAGGCAGAAATATATGATCCCAGGAGATGAATGAAATAATTTTAATACAGTTTAAGTTTTATCAAAATAGAGAATTGACTAATCAAATATCATAACCAATAAGGATGTCGATGTCGAGGTAGGTTGTTGTTGGTGTCCTCCGACTAAAACTTGCACTTATCCTTGCCTTCACTTTCTAATCGTTGAGACCTCACCAATACCTCCCAGCCAACACTAGGGGTACTCTTCTTCCCCCTTAGCCCCCCGAGACGCAAAGGGCCCACACATAGAAAAGCAAATAAAAATATATCTCCCATCTCGCCTCGCAAGGTCGATCTACCAGTCTCTTTTTCGAGTTGGGTATCCTAACTCCCACAAGAAAAATCAATCAAAGAAATTCTTGCAGCATAAATTTATGCATACTAATCATCATCCATTCATCATCTCAATCATTACTTTTATAGAGTTTTTCTTAGTGACCACTTGCCATTTTCACGTTTAATTCGTTTTATTAAAAATTAATTTGGAAATACTCTCCCCCGTACACTTGTCACTCAATCCCTTAGTTGCACTGGAAATTCATTTATTTAATTAAATTAAATGTCAATTTCCCTCACCCATCCTAAAAGCACTCCTTGCTGTCCCTTTATTTCCTCCATTTCCTTTTTAATGACTTACGCCCTTCTAGAAATTAGTTGTGTTTTATTTAGGAAAGTTTTTTAGTTAGACTAGACTAGATTCCTTTCTATGTTTCCACATTCCTTTTAACATTCATTTCCTTTCTTGTCTAAGTTCCAATTTAGCATGTCTTGCACATAATCAGTAATTAAATCTTTAGATAAAATATTTCTCTTTTAAATTCTTAGCTTGATTTTTCTTCATCCCCCTTTTATTAATTGATTATTTAGATTTTAGTCTTCTTACCCTATTTAGACCTAGTCTTAATTTTTAACTAGGCTTAGAATTTTTAAGGGAATTTTATAATTAATAAAAATTACTCATTTAATATTTATTTTAAGGCCAACCATGTCAAAACAAATTATTGTTTTCTAGGCACATAGGTTCATTGAATCACCTTTATTAAAATCATGACGCACCCTTCAAGATGCACTACGTTCTCCAAGGTTTCCACTCACCTTTATTCATGTTTTATATATGCGACATGCCCTTCAAGACACACTATGTGCTCCAAGGGTGCCACTCACCTTTGACTGATTTTGGTAGTTGTCCAACCCTTGGAGTCAATACTCCATTAGGCGACCTTGTGAGAGACTAAGGGCCTTTAAGGAATAAGGACCATGCCTTATTGCATGCCCTTTAGAATCTTTGTGAGCGACTGTCTCAGTTTTCCCTCATGGCATCATGGATATATCGAACTAGGTAATCATCAACCTACAATTCGAGCCACAATGAGAGTGCTATTAGGTTGTGGTAGGGATGTTGTCACACCTCTGCCCCAATTTCTGGTTTCTGTGCATGGCCCCTTTACTCCTAATGTGAGTCTGATTAGCAAGAAATTGTCATCTTGCATCCATCAATGAAACATGTCAACGATCTGTAAACAACATCATAATATACTCGATCATATGTCACATATTGTTATAACCCTAAAATGCACCATACAGGTTTACCTGGCATCAGGCCAACTCATGCCTCTTCCTAGCCAAAGCCATGCTGAGTAATTCTTCAAAATTCACTTGAAAACAAGCAACCCGCGCCCTAACTTCTTACTGAGCGCGGGTATCCGCTTGCTGTCTTCTGACTGCACGCGGGTATCCGCGGGCTAGCCCAAAACAGCCCGCGAGTACCTAACAATGCAAGAAATCAGGAAAGTTTCCGCCGAGACTCGGGGCTTTTTGTCAGTTAACTAAAACTCTCCGCCATGCATGGCCGAGAGTTCGACTAAAACCCTAGCTCTTCCTAGCCTATAAAAGGAGGGGTAGGGGTACTAGTCAGAGGGGAAAAAGGATAGTAAAGAAACTCTGCCAAATTGCCAAGCCAGTTCTGTCCAATTTCAACTTTGCCTTAAGCTTTAGGAGAAATACTTGCAGCAGCAGTTGGAGGACAGAAAGAAGAGGAAGAGCCCAGGATCAGGATAATACTTGTAGCAGCTAGCTGAGGACGTAGAAGAAGAGGAAGAGCCCGTAGATCGATAGTGGAACTGACTGCCCTCGAAAAGCATTATTGTAAGTTGATTTATATTGTTGGTACGAAAAAGACATTTTTCCCGTCCCCAAACACATGAATCTCATCTATGTTTTTCGATTTATGTTTTATTTCTAACCCCTAGTAGATCAGTAAGAGCATGCATATACGCTTAATTCTAGTTCGGCAGTGGAAGCTTTGGATAGGAGCGATAGCAAGGAGACAACAACTCAACTGAGGATCTACTCTTCCAACCTTCGGAAAATGTATATGTTGGTTCATTCTCATCGTGGTTTGTTCGAGAAAAGGGTTGGAGATTTTGGGTAGAAGGATAAAGATTAAATTTGAAGGGTCATGATCTCGGTGCATGTAAGCTTAGAACCCTAGCTTACTAGTCCATAGGGTAAAAACACCCAACAACAGAATTCGCTAATCTAATCGGGATTATTTTTCTCTTAGGGTCTTTTGGTTTGGTGAAAGAATTTTTTGGTAGTCTAGAGAATTAAATTCCGCTTCTTTTGTTGTTTTTTTGGTTTTCAGCATCGAAGTTAAAGGTGAGAGCCCGTGATCAATACCCGGCTTCTCCTCAATCGACGCCGGGCATTTTTCTTTCCGACACACAGGTACCGCTGGTCGCGGCTCCTCGCTGGTGACTCCAAGCGCTTCTAATCATTTTCACAAAGACGGACACCAAGGCCTCAGAAGTGGTTTCTGATGCGGTAATTGCATAGTGTAAGAGGTGCTCCCTTCCCCGCCGAAGTTTATCTTCCTCGTGGGGCCGTGACTCGTTCGATCTTGGGTAGTTTACCGCCCTGTACCGTCTTGTGGTGTGTTTCTTCCCATTAGCATTTCTTTTTGCAAAATTTTTGTTTTTTCATAGCACAAGATTCGTACTGCCGTGGACTCCGGGTCAATGTACATCAAGTCTTTTCGTGATCAGATGACCGTAGTGCTTTCTTTGAAAGTTTTTAAACATACCAAGGCTCGCTTAGGCTTAGCATCGCTGATACCGCGGCTCCGCTAAGCTTTAGAACGCGATTCAGCGCTTCAGACAGATACCGCGTCTGTTAGGTAAGCTTTAGCCTGGCAAGGGCCTTTCCTCCTGCGGTGAAAAGAACTCCTCTCAGACGTTTAGAGCCTGGGACTGCACAGACAGCAGACTAGGGACATCCTCCCGTTAGCCCCAGGTTTATGGTTTGAACTTTTTTTTTTATAGAAAAACAAAAGCCAAAAAGATTTATTTTCATAGTTTAGGTCACTAGCTTGGAAAAAAGTTTTTATGGTATAAGTTTTTCAAGTCAGTTCGAAACATAAGTAGCTCAAAAAAATCTGAGTGAAAATTATGTAGGATTGCTGCTTGAAAAATCTTGTCATAATTGAAAAGAAAAAGACTCTTTTGAAAAGTTATTGTTTTTGCATGTTAGAAAAGTTTGTTTTCATTTATGAGCATTTTACTTTCACCGCTTGTATACACCATCAGCCAATTACCATGCCTTTGACATTTAAAAGCCCCACTAAAAGCAACGCTAATAAAATTGAATAGACTTTTTGTTTTTGTAGGGTGCACACATTAGCTCAAGCTAGGGCCTTTGGAATAGGTTGGAGAGTAAATTTCCAAGGCCACCTAAAACAAACATTGGAGTCATTATTTAGGGAGTGAAAGTCCCGTTACTAAACTATTCGTGACCCCTCTAACACAGGCTAAAAATGAGGTCGTACAGAAGAAAGGCAAATGAGATAACCCTCCAAAGCCGGACCGGAAAGGCAGGAGAACACATATAGAGGATCCGTTAATGGATTCCGTCGTTAGCACTTGCAACGGAGCTTCGTGGATCTCGAAACTGTTCGGGGTCCTCAATCGTATTCCGGAACACTTTCTTTTGATACCATCGACAGGTTTCGGGCTTGATAACCTACTCATCGCGGTCCACCCGACTATCGAATATACCCGCCTGGTGACTAATCACACACTGGAAACCTAATTGCCATTATCTTAGTGACTTACACATGTGACTACAGGGGTATACCGTGGTACCTAATGTAGTCATCGGGCCACACTTTGCAGAGAATACCAAGAGGGTGCTTCCGTATTCAAGAGCTGCACTTGCAACTCCAGAAGGTACTCTGAAGTGTTACTGTTGTAACTGCTCTTCTTACTAATATTAGTGCTTGCTTTGATTTATCCGCTAGGGACTTTTCTTTTAGTGCTGGTTATCGCTTGATTCGTAGATCGCCTTTTAGCGTGTCGAGAATTCTTCACACCTGAGTATCTGTGAGTTCACGGCCTCGGCGGCTTCGGGTCACGGCGATATCGAGCTACCGCCACCACTGAGGCGTAAGATTGACCATCTGGGTTCTTTTGAAGCAACCGGGGCTTTAGATCCTGAACAACCCCCCGAGAATACATCCACCACTTTTGCATTTGTTAAAACCCCGTTCATTGATTATGGGCCAGAAGTCGTTATTCCGGGGCTTGGAACTAATAACTTATTATCACCGACTATAGAACAGATCGCTTCAATCGACTTCCTCCATTCCCTTCGCCAATGGTCACCACAGAGAAGCTCTCCCTAACATATCGCCCGGCACCGACCACCATGGCTACGCCACAACTGCTGCGAAAGTGGACCGACTCTCATCTATCGCGGGCGGCCACAAACCTTTACATCCAGCATACAGCGCCCGCTTACACGGATGCTCTAGTTCGTGTACCGCCTCGACTTCAATACTCATCCATTTCACACTTTATCCAGCGTGAAGCTAAACAAGTCATACAACCCGGGGCAATTCCATGTCCCTTTCAATGCGCTTCCTTACGCTGGAGGTCACATACCTCCCTCATCCCCTTCGCTCAACAATGCTCACCAACACTCCACCGGACCAAACATAAACTATAGTTCGTCTGGAGCAGGTAGTCAAGGAACTCCTTCTTATAGCATGCATGTAGGTTCGAAACCATTCTCTTTATTCAACGCGTTTGTAAATAATGCTTTATCATCAGCTGTCATCTCAGCTGAGGGAAACCCTAGTTTTGAACAACAAAACCCTGTGCAGGGCACTATTCCTACACAAGGAGAAAACACATGAGTCTTCTCCTCAAAAGGACTCTAGAATCCTTGGCAAGGATCGGTTCCCTCACAAGGAACGTCGATTGGGGGAAAACCTTTCCATACCCAATGGAACCCCAGACAAACTACCATGCCTCTCCCAACAGGTCCCGCATGGGGAAATCCTTCAAAGTCCACAAAACACAATGAATGCCCGTAATCCGGATGTCCTTCATGGGGAATCAACCAATGATGTCTCAACAAGTGTAGAATCCGTACGTTGGTCATGGTTTTTACCAGAACCCTGTTGAGCAACGTAACTTTTCTTGGCAACTTGGTGTCAGTCAAAATCTAGTTCCCTTTTTCCATGGTTATCATTAACAACAACCAAAACTACCTTTATTGGCAACTTTACACTTGCCGATTTAACACGCTTGTTAAATGATCCCATCTGTCACGATCCTCGCTGGCCTCCTATGCCGACAAAGCTACCTTCGGACATCCCAGTTCGGTTAAACTCCAACGAAGATCCGGGATCAGAATCACTTTTCACTTATGGTGCTCATCCAACCATTGAAAGATGACTCGCATAGCTATGCATTGTTTCTAACGCGACTTTATCTGGAGTGCCGCTAAATGGTATATAGAACTTGATCGCTCACGATATTATTATTTTTCTACGAACCGCTATGGCTTCCTTTAACCATTTCCGCTACTCGCGATAATGGACGCCGGTACATAGTTGCTAGCCAATTTCGAGAATACGTCAGCGGACCATATCTCGATCATATTCGAGAGTGGCGGCGCCTAAAGAGTCTTATCAGCACCCATCCCTCCAAAGATTCCTCATGGAGGTCTTTGCCTTTATTAGCTATCCAAAGATCGCCGCGAATTTCGGTTGGTCTTCCGAAAGGAAGAAGCCATCAGTGAGCTCAACAGCTTTGAGCTATCTATTCCACCAATCTATTGTACAACATCCTCCTGGGATGCAATTTCCATCAATTCGACAAAACTAGACGAAGAGGCTAATTCACGGGCGCCGATGGTATTGTTGGTTCAAAGCAAGTTGTTCACGCAGCAATCACAAAACACCGGTAGCTGAAGCTTATCGATAATAACACTGCTGGCTGTACCAGACTTCTTCTTTGGCTGCCCCTCCTACCAAACGGCGGAAGTACACTCCATACAGACGGGCCAACCTAAAGGCTAACCGAAGAAATTCCGAGGGGAAGAAAAAACAAGGTAAGAAGAGTAAGGGGGATAAAAACCAAATGACAAGGCTGGCAAGGGTACCACAGAAAAGAGAAAGTCGATGTATCCGTGCAATCTTTGTGTGAAGATCACCCAACTCATTTATGCCTCGACTTGCAGAGGCCCGTGAAAGTTTGTCACGCGAAGAACCGCGAAGTCGTTGTTGACTAACTCTTTTCAACATGGGCGTAATCTAACTCAAGCTCGCGAAGTACCAGAAAGGCAACAATGAAAACCGCCCCTCCCAAAATGCTTCATCTTCCACAAACGTATACATGATGAGTGCGACGCTTTTATAGCAACAACCAGAGCTCACGACATGCGAAGTCAAACGCCTGATATGGGCAAAGAAGCCGAGATCCCATCTCTTCCTCTTCAGATCGAGAAGACGCAGGACACAATGACCGTGATCCCAGTTGCGCGCTTAAACGCCGCTTCTCATAATCCAAACGCCGAGGGTCACTTTAACTACTGCAGGAATATTTTGTCACAAACCCTTGGCGCTGACAAAGTTCGCCAGCCTCCAAAGTTGCCCTTCCGTGAGAGAAAGCCTTGTTGATCGCTTTGATCTAATGGAGACTTGTAAACCGTGAACGATCAGCGCAGATACGACCGACTTGAAAACCCGTCTGCTCTTTACCACGTCAAAAGATTTATAGTAGTGGCCTTCACCCTTACCTAAAACCTTTACGCTGAAACATCTTCCTCGCGACCTGCAGTAGACGCAGGGCGCTTAACGCGGCGTCATGTCGCTGGTCTGCTGAAGGCCATTGGTCAACCTCGAAGTTGTTCGTCACTACTCTTCACCGCTGCCGACGGTATATCGCTCTTTCCGGCCTCACATGGCATCATCCCTTCTTTCCGCGGCGCTAGGAGGGAAACTGCGCTTTGCGCAGAGGTAGTCATGCCCCATCGACATAATCTTTGTTAGGTTCGTGAGTTGACTATGCTATGCGCGCGGTCGCTACCATTTTCTCGCTAGTTTTATTGTTTCCACATTGCCTGATAGTGATTCATTGATCAATTGTCCTTCGGCCCGACCTACCTTTGGGGCATCCATGCACGGTTCCTTTAGTAGATAATCCGCTCTGTCGCCAACATAGAGTCGGTTTGTGCCCATCTAAGATGGGTACTTTCGATTTTCCTTTTACCTCAAGTCAAGGCGATGTCACGTTTATATCGAACCACCACAAGTTTGAGATTTTCCATGTTTCGTCGCTCCACACGACTTACTTTTAATGATCCGTGATCTTCCTTTCCCATCGTGACATCATGGAAAGCTTTACAGGGTATGCGGGGCATGTTCTCTTTGCTCCACGTACTGGCGAAGCGTATTCGGCAGCTCAAAGAAACTTCACTACCCCGATCCAATCCCCGACAAGAGTTGATCCACTTTGAGCCTATATTCCAGTTCGTAATTCCTCGGTCGACACCGACGTTAGATTCTAGTCTTGCCCTCTGACGAGGCTATAATTGAAGCAATGACTGTTCCGCATAAACCTTGGGAAGATCTTCATCATAGATCATACTTCTCCCGTGAGTGCCATAATCAATCGAAAAGGTGAGAATTCACTATCACCATGTCGTGAGATCAGCCTTGTCCTGCTAACTTTTTAGCAACACAGATGTTTGCGTCGGTAGGCACATGGCGACTATCACGTAAACAATACCTTATCAATATCTCGCGACTTCCATGCCGTGGATAATGTCTTCGCTTGGAGCGGATTGTTCTCCGGCGAGATTCGCCAGATTACACGATCTTTTAGGAATTCCGCGATGTTTTCGCTGGTCTTATGAGGAAATGCCGTGCATCGATCCAAAAATTGTTGAACATGAGATCCACGTATCCGGATGCAAAGCCCGTCCATAAAACTTCACCCGCTAATCCATGAAGGCACGCATCAAAGCCGTTCGCTGCTTGCTATTGGGTTCATATACTCCTATCCACTGGATCGAATGGGTGTCAAATCCTCGCCTACCGATAAAAAATAAAGGCACATTCGCTTGTACCGGAGCCCGCGATTTGAATAAGGCATTTCGTCCAAAAGATAATTATCCAACCCCATTCATCGACTGATATCGGGATGAGTGTTTCTAAGCGAAGCCTTTTCATTCATGGATGGTTTTCGTTACAACCAAATCCAAATCAAAACCTCGGTGGATCAACATAAAACGCTTTCATTTGTCCGCGGAGGTACATTTGCGTATCGTAAAATGCCTTTTTGTCTTAAAAACGCTGGAGCCACATTCCAAATGGCTGTCTTTTGCTGCCAATGACGGAAAAACACATAGTCGAGGTTTATCTAGATGACTTAGCATCACGTCAATAAGCGAAAGCGTATCATCCAACGCATCTCGACTAATCTTCAGCTACCGCTGCTACTTCTGGATTCGCTTAATCCCAACAAGTGTAGCTTTTGCGCCACGTCAGGACGCTGTTAGACTATCGTTTCAACAATGGTGATCATGGTTGATCCTCTTAAGGTGGGAGGCACAGTCCGGGCCTGTACCCCACGGACAATTGTACAACTTCAAAGTCTTCAAGGCAATTTCTACGACGCTTCGCTGCCAACTATGCCGACATAACCAAGCGCTTCGCCACTTAAGAAAGACGCCCTTTTCTCCGACGAAGCCACGCCTTTCGACGCATTGAAACACGCCTACAATCAAGACCTTTGCTACGGCCACCAAATTATAACAAGGATTTCATTATATCTGGCTGCCGCAGAGTCAAGTATAGGTAATGGTTTTAGTTCAAGAAGATGATTCGCTTTCAATACGCGATCTATTACTTGAGCCGGTGGCCTCGTAGAGGGACCTAACTTAATTATACCCATCTCGAAACACTTGCGTTAGCAGCAGTTCATACTGTCCAACGGTTCCGGCCATTATGTTTGTCCTCAGAAGACCATCGTCGTCGCCAATCCATTTCAGTACATGTTGACACGACAACAATGACGGTGGTCTTGACTCAACTGGAAGTTCCGAAATCAGTTCTGCAAAGACTAGTGATTTTTTTTGGATTTCGCTGAAATGAAAAGTCATTGGTCTTCGTAAAGCTTATTTTTGAATTTTTGGTTGAGTCAGGTGATGTTGTGTTTGAGGAATCGCCTATCCGGGGTTATATGTTTTTGATTGAATCTTTTGATCCCTGGTACGGAGATATACCGATATATCTCCGTGACTTTGAAGTGTCCTACTTCCGCTTCGTGATGAGCGCCACGCATCACCTATCAAGCCAAGAACTATCTTATCCTCAATGATACTTTTTATCGGAGAGGTGTCGATCAGATCTTGCCGATGTCTCACTCATGAGGAGGCCGCCATAGTACTCAATGATCATTATACAGGAGCTTGTGGCGTCACTTATCCGGCTAAAATTTCAAAATCCACGAAAGTAGGTTACTTCTCGCCCACGCTTATTAAAGATTGCATTGAGTTAGTCAAGAAGTGCCAACCGTGTAGAATCTTCTCTCGGAAGATGAGGAAACATCCAAATTTATGTTTCGTTATCACCGCCGCCCCTTCACCAAGTGGGGATTGATTACACTACTTGCAACCCCCGGCCGCCATGGGGTACCGCTATATCATCAGGTCGCCGACTACTTTACTAAGTAATCGCCGCCGATGCTCAAAGATGATGGAGAGACCGAGACTCTCTTTTTAACCGATCATAGCACGGTTCGAGTCCCGAGAGAGATTGTCACAAACCATGGAAATCACTTCCAAGACAAAATGATGACCGAAGTTAACATCAAAAGCTTGGGCTAAGACAGAACACTCATCACCCTATTATCCCTAAGCCAATGGGCAAGTGGAAGTTTAATAAAACGCTAAGATAATTCTACAAATAACCATAAACTCCGCCAAGTCAAATGGCATTTGATGTTATATTCGCATTCGATGGGCTTTACCAACATCGCTTAAGACGAACTGGTTCTTCACCTTTCCAACTGCTTACGTTGGAGGCATTTTGCCTATCGAAAGTGTGAAATTTCCATCTTCCAAAGTTGGCAGTATAGTTATTGCCCGACACTTCTCCACTAGAAGCACGGTTAGTCCATTCTAGAACACCGATGAACAAATAAGCCGCGATGCGCATTTCACAACGGCTCATAAGAATAGGGTTGAGTGTCAATATGATAGGTCCGCTCGGTCCGGTTTTCTGGAGGCTTTTACCCGTCCCCGGTTTACTACCAAGATAATAGGACCCTCAAGGTGAAAGTTCAAACCCATGTGGTTCGACCCTTCATTGTTAAGGAGGTGTTAAAGAAGGACGCTATCGTCCTGTCGATTTTGAAGGGAATGCTCTAGCGGAGTCTAGAAATCTGCTCTACCTCAAGAAGTACTACCTATGTGTCATCACCGTATGTCTTTTTAAACATATGTATAGTCTTGTGCTATTATTTTCTTTTGTTTCTTTGAAACCGTCATGGATGTGTCATTTATGTTATCTTTCGCCAATATGGAAGATGTCAAGTGAATAAAAAGTTCATGTTGGGTTCGCGGATGGTGCAATCTGTCACACTTAGAACCTTTCTTCCACCACTTGGGTTATTTACTCACCCAAGAGTCTACTGGTGTCTTCAGGAGGAATATGCTTAGGTGACACCACGAACAATGTTGCCGAATATAGCCGCCAGCTTATCGAAGTTACTTCGACGCTTTGTCATCATCATTAGGGTATCTCCCGCCTCCTCGGCCTATTCCAGACGCCAACCGGTTGTGTCAGCCTAACGGTATATAACAGGCACGATCCGACTTTACACCGAAGATTCCTTAAAATGCCCTTAGACCTAACTTTGATTATATTACATATTTTCATGTTCCTAGAAGTTCAAATCAAATCACGTATACTTCCATTAATCACATTTTAGAGCCATCTCAACATACATAAAGAAGATCAGCGATCAACATGTAAATACAATTTTGCAATATAAATCCATAATGACAATATGGTGAAAATAAAAATCATATATATACATCAAATATCTCAGAGTACATAGACCGGCACAAATGCCTCAAAAAAGTGGGAGCCATCACGAGTCACCAGGGCTTATGCCCCTCACAAAATATGTGGTTACATAGCACGCCGAGGCACATACAAGGTTCATTAATAGTCGTTTTCGTGGCCTTTGGCCCCGCGATAATCACTTAACAAATGCAATTCAAATCGCCTAAATAGCTTTGACTCCATGTCCGCGGTATTCCTACCATAGCCACAGATCGGATCTACAATCCTCGATCTCATCATAGGTAATCAGGCGAGTGAGGCCTGCAAGTTCTCGCTTCGATCCGCCGTGAGCTCCTCTTCACCGCCCTGAGGGTTCTCGCTATCATTGCTCCTCCCATACCGCGTCTCGGCCGTGGACGCTCGTTCGCGAAAGTTAGCGTACCGCATCGTCCAACATCTCAGAAGTACACAAAGTTCACCCGTCAGAAACTTTGTTATCCAAAACATGATATATATCAAAAAATACATAAAAAATATATATACAAAGAAAAAAGTATAGGAGGGAGACTCACCTATCTCCCTAGAGCCTACTGGGGCACCGCATCTCTCGATCCCTAGGAGAAATCGATCCTCGCGATATGGATAGTCCGATCAAGGGGATCTCGCCAGCGATAGCCATGCGAAGAAGTCATATACCGAAGGACTCTACGCTCCTTCCACCACTGGCCGTATGTTATTAATGCCATCATCCGGTGCATACTGCGGGAAACGGAGCCAGGTGTCCTCTAACTGTCACGCGAGGACTGAAGCATGGAACTCGTCAAAGTGAAGAACGCAGCACAAAATGGTCCCAACCCGAATTGGTCCGACTTCCGCACCGCTCTCATCGCCCTTCAAGAAGTGCGGTACTCCAATCAAAAATATGTCCATCTATACAATCAGAGGGCAATACCATCAGGTTACAGAGCCCGGATGAGGGATGGTCATTTGATCCGGTGATCCTCATTTCCAATAAGGGATAATATGGTTTGTAGTGTCAGACTGATAATGCTGTTCACCGGGACCCAAGAAGTCCTAGTGTTGGTCCTGCCACGCAAGATTCCTCGCTATCGGGCTTCCTCGGACCTTCCTTTCCGTAGGAAAGGTATGCGCAGACGACGGGCCTTCCTCTCCTCGAGAGGCCCGTGAAGAAATGTCCTCAACGGGCCGAGATCACCCCTCTATCATGAACGCCAAGATCGACGCCACATTCACTGCATTCAAGAGTCTTGGTTGCGCCGCGATAAAAGGACACAAAAGAACTTCACCCAACCCACACCGCCGAGTGGCCATCAATGCCGATCAAAGAGGCTAATGCCTTCATAAGCAGCCTCGGTTCCTCGCCAATGCACATACATCCTGCAAAGTCAAAAATCCAAATGAGAGGGGTTAGCATCTTGCAAACAATTTTTAGCTAACCCACGTCGAGGTGACAAGCCATGGATACCCGCCGCTTCACGCTGGCAGCGTTAGCACTACGGGCCGTCCTCGACACTCGCTGAAGGTAGGGTCACATCTTTAAAGGTGACGTCACTTCTAAATCATCAAAAATTTAAAATACGAGTACTAAAAGACAAGATGAGGAAGTTTGTACTTACTTGGTCCGCGTGGAAGTCTGTTTGGTCCACTGAGGCCCCGATCTCCTCGACCAGAAGCGTAGCAAGGGGCTTTGGTCTGCAGACACTTTTCAAATCGCCATTAGTGATAATGAGTCAATAACCCTATTTATAGAGTTTTTGGCCTCTTTTTGTCACCATTTTGACCCATTTTCTCAGCTTTAAACCGAAAGTCATTTGGGAGGTTCCGGAGCTATATGGAACATGATTGATCAGGTATCGTGGATCGCTTTTGAGTTTCGAGAAAATAAAAAAATAATAATACAAGGGCTTATCCATAAAATTTTTTCGTAAAATCAACTCAACATATAGGCAGGATTTTATCCCACTGCTGCATCTCGCTCTTTTGTTTTTCAAATATAAGACTTAATTCCCACCCTGGCTAGATGCTGAACCATCATTTCGGCTTCTGTAAGATTGTAACTTGGCGGTAGAGCTTACTATAACATGGATGCCCTAGGTGTTCCCAATTGCATTATGGTGTCCATGCCGCTCATAAACAACTATGTAGGCTCCTGGAGTCCGGGCTTAGCATTGAATATGAGTTTGACCCTCATTCGCATGGGTCTTTTTTTTCACTTTGTCTTGGTTCTCTCTGACTCCCAAACACGCCACGTCTCCTTTAAGCCCTTTCGCACTTCTTTAAACATGAAAAGATTGCTTAGCTTTATCTTGTGACATCAGCCACGCTAAACCGAAATTTGAAGTCACGTCATTCTACGCAGAAGTTTACCCTTTTTCGGTCCGGACGTCAATCGTATTCTAATAAAGGAGCGCTCTATCTAATTTCCATTCTTTAGAAGAGTATCCTCGTGTATAATTTTTATTCCTTTTTCGGGCCCGAGGGACTAAAGTTACTTAAAAAGGAAACCCCCCCTGAGTCCATAGCTAAGCTCTTCGTACTCCCTAAAATTGAAAAAGATTGTCGAGTGACCTTATTCTTTTCACACTCGCTAAAATGGTCCGTATGAACATTTCTGACTTGAGTCCATAGTTGCTTTTTCGCACTTTAAAAATTGGAAAAAAATAATGAAAGTGATCTCGCTCTTCACACTGCTAAATGGTTTTGAATTGACGCTCCGGTTGGTGCTAGCTTACCCCTTTTCGAACCAACCAGACTATTGACGGGGTACTCGGACTGGAGTTTTCTTTTATGTTTTTCGTAATTTCTAAACATGAAAAATCACCGAGCTTCCCTTCCTCCTTGGGCTCTAAACTTACATCGGCTGACGTTACCATTTTGTGTGTTCTATCAACCGCAGCTACATCCTTTTACTCCATCACTCTCAAGAATAGCTTTGTGTTCAAGCGTTTTAACACCTTTGGCCATCGGAGTATTTTTCCCGAGTATCACTTCCAAGAACACGTGGGCCTATTATCATGCTCAATCTCTAGCGTTTACATCTCGCTTCCTCCCCATCGCGAATATTCTTTTATTCTTTTATATACAAAAAGAACAAAAAAAAAATCAAATATACCCCAAAAAGAGGATGGGAAAAGCATAAACAGAAATACCCAAACCATATACAATCAACTCCCTGACTCGATCCAGATTCCAAGGAGGTCTATTAATGCCATCAACATCTTCAATCTGTCAAGTGTCCTCCACACTTAGGAGAAACCCATCAATAGCACCTGTCTATACATAGATATTAAATAACATAACATCATAATCCATAAGCATCATCATCGGAATCCATAAGTTAAATATACAATCATATACTAGACCGGATCACTTGCACAAAAGGTTCCTCAAAGAATAAGTCAAATCATGTGCACGTGAGAGTGGGATGTTACAATATTATTGGGTTATTGTTATTGGAATACTAGTGCATTTCATTCCATGTTGCATATTGGGTAAATCGAGTTCTAGATATGGGTAGTTGGTGTACATGTTTTTTAAGTTGGAAACTGCTTATTCTTTGCCTTGGCATGATGATGATGATGATGATGACAACGACGACGATGACGAGGAGGAGGAGGATGACGATGACGACAACGACAACGACGACGACGATGACAATGACGACGACGATGATGATGATGAATAACTTCTATCTTATATTAGCATGATGATGATGATGATGATGATGAATAACTTCTATCTTATATTCGCATGATGATGATGATGATGATGAATAACTTCTATCTTATATTGGTATCTTGTTTAATAATAATAATAAGTCATAGTTGAGTTAGACATCAAAATTGGTATATGAGACCTTTTTGTTTGTGAGGCAAGGGACTCCCTCCGTGTAACGATTTGACTATTAAAGTTTATGAACATGTATATACCCTACTCCCTTTTGAATTTAAACCTGCGTAAATCAAGTTTTAGATATGGGTAGCTGGTATATAGCTTTTAGTAAGTTGGAAAGTGCTTATCTCTTTGTTTTCTCCCTCCAACTAAGTTATCTTGTTCTTAATTTTTTTGTTAGATTAAGGGGTAGTATTTAAAAACCTCAAAAATATTTAGCACACATAACATCATGTGGGCCAACCTTCACGATACATATGCACACTAAACAACTTACATGCACACCTCTACACTTGCATGCTTGCAATCATGAATGTCAATTGTTTATATGATCGTTAAGGAAACCTAACCACAACATGTGGCACACCAAGAAGCCAAATATTCACCTTATCGATAGTTACAAACCAAACCACCTTAAATGACTACGGGGATATTCTTATAATTGAAAAATGATTATATGTATTCTTAAGTATAATACAAAGCTTAAGATTGAGTATAGAACATAACATAGTTAATAATTCTTTTTCTCTCTCATATAGCATTGTATATAATATTTTACACGGTGACACACACATTATTATGTTCTAATTTTCTTTATGTACCTATTAGTTATTATTTGATTTATTTTTATTTATGTCTATAAGTTTATAATTTAAACATACCAATCTGTTTCATTTGTCTTTTGAGTTTTTTTTGAATTTGGTCAAAGCATATTTGATTAACATGTGCTAGTAGAATCAATTTAACCAAACAACAATTACAATGAATTCAACTTACATGCAATTGTGACAAGTTCAATAGGAGACGTGAAAGCCTCTTTGGAGATTCAAGTGTCCTCTTAATCTTGGATGTTTATGTGGCTAGTGTTAATGGATAAGGTTATCACTTGAGACAATTTACAAAAGAGATGAAAATATAGTCCTGGCATAGTCTTCGTAGGTGCCACCTCTGTTAAGAAAATGAGGGGAACATTTATCATTTGTTTGTAATAAGCAATTTTGTTGTGCAAATATGAAATATAGTGATGCTCCCTTTTGGTTTAAAAGACATTTGGGGTGGTCAGTTAATGGAAGATTATATGAGGCAGTGGTGCGAGAATGGTAATCTGAAGTCTATTATAGTATTGCCTCTCATTATTGAATGAGGTGTTTGGGTAGAGAGAACTATGAGCGCTTTTGTAGGTAAACGAATTCCAACCATTTAATGTGTTTCCCAAAGTTTTAATATCCTCTCTAGTTTTAAATGAACAAAAAGCCCAAATCCCACAAGACAATTTATAGTAGAAGAAGTGGATAAATTTGGTGCTTATGCCTATTTTGATGGGATAACTTAAGGTGATCCTCATTCCCATGAGGTAGGTGGTGTTCTTCATCTAAGAGACAATCATGTTCTAAAGTTTAAGGCTATATGGGAAGAGGTTCAAATAATTGTGTTGAATTGATGGCCTTGAATTTGATTTTCATGTTATCCGTTGAAAAAGGTATTCAAAAGCTTCAAATATAAGTTATCAATTAGATGAGAGCGGACAATGTTATGGAAAATTATTTTAAGGTTGATATATGAAAAAATAAAACTCATTTCAACTATTTTTGATAATATATCTTTCTTTCTTGTCTAGAGGGAAAATATAATGAAATGGTCGATGAACTCTCAAAAGTTGGAATGTCATTGGCTTTTGGCCACTAGCATATATGGCAGTATGGGGATGACCAATCCTCATCTATGATCATATTTGTTTTTTATATGGTGCATCGAGAATATGCTTATGTATTTTCCGTATATTATTGAAGCCGATCTTGTTGATGGTTTATTTTTTGAAAATTGGTGGGAGCTTTGTTATGTATTTCATAATACTTTTTAAGACCAATTATTTTTTTCCAACTGGAAAATTTCTCTATTATATTTATATATAATATGTTCTCAACTCAAAATGATTACAATCGTAGTTGAAGGGTCAACTAATATAAGAGAAATAACTTTCGCCTATAGCGGTCTCTCGACCAACAAAGGGGAAAAATTCTTAAAATAGAAATGGCGAGAGACAAGTAAAAACTGCTTCGGGACTAAAAGAACTAGAATACACATATAATTTAATATAACGAAAATCAAAGACCTGAAGGAAACTTCAACTTTCAAAAACATAGAAGTTCACTGAAGGTGAGAGAAGTTGTTCTTAGAGAAGAGTAAGAAAGAGAGGAGGCCCCTCATGTCCATCTATCCAGAGACTGTATGGTATGATACCCACTTTTTTTTGAAGAGATACCTTTGATAATTGATCTGTTGATTTGTTATGCTCTCGATAGATGTGTTTCTAGCTGAGTTTTTTAAAAGTGAGCTGAAGTAGTCTAATTCTGTCCTTCCAAGCCAAGAGGGAGATAGCTTGTACGTCGCCCCTGTTTCTCAGCCACTCAATAATTATTCTGGAATCCCCGAGTATCTGAAGGGATTTAATTTGAAGTCAGGAAGCCAAAAATAACGTGGCCTAGGCGCCCAATAATTTTTCCTTGGTGTTGGTGCCTAGGCCACAGTTAAAGGTCCATTTATAGAAAGTATTTTTCGAGATTCTGATCAACCCTCCAGCTCCACTCTGAGAGCCATTTGTTTGCGTTTCTCCATCGAACCATCCTGTAGGGGTGTCATCTATGTCAGGAGCCTTCTTTGTGTGCTACAATATTGGCTTTCTAGAGTGAAAATCATTCCAAGTTTTAAGAATTAGTAGCATTTTGTAAGCAACAGTGCTTGAGGAAGGGGCCCCATTTTCAAAGATTGTTTTATTTGTATCTATCTAAATAGACCAACAGACCAAGGATGGAAGATGCAAGAGACTGTGTTACTTATGGGACCAAAGATCGAAACAGTCTGAGAGGGTAGGCCCGTCCCAAATGGTTTTGAGATTTAATATCGAGGCAATTTTAACCCAGACATGTCTGGAGAAAGGACACTTGATAAAGAGATGATCTGTAGTTTATGAGTCATCGTGGCACATGTGACAGAAGTTTGTCCCAGTCCAGCCCTTTCTTTGAAGGATGTCCCAAGTGTTTAGTTTGTATGCGGTCAAAATCTAGGTGAAATATTTAATCTTTGGTGGAAGATGTCAGTTCCATAGATGTTTTCTCCAGCCATTGATATTTGTGAGCCAGAGCGAATTAGTAATAGTTGTATATATATTCTGAACTTTTAAAATTCCAGAATGATCACCCCCCGACCACAATATCCGATCATCCGAGTCAGATAAATGAATACCTGAGTGTGTAAGGGATGTGCAGAGAGTATTCCAAAAGGGGGTTAGCTCTACATTAAGTTCAAAGGATTCGCTTAAGAGCCATCGGTAAGGAAAAAACTCTGATCTAGAACATTCTCTTGCTTGATAAAGAAACCAAATATTTTTTGAGTGTAAATGATCTAAGAGTTGAGGTGGAAGGATGGAGGTGGGGTCCATGCCAAGTATGCGATCTCTGTCAAGTGAAATGGAATGACCCGAGCCTGGATGCCAGCAGAGCCAACGAGTAATAAAAAAAATTGATTTAGTTAAGTTTCTCTAGATGTATGAAGTTGGACTGGTGGTAATAGTCTCCAAGTGCAGCCAACTGTTTACATAGTGGTGGCAAAGACATTTATCCTTTATTATAGAGTGCCAAATGTCTGGCAGAGTCAACACGTGCTAGAGGGAACTGGCCACGAGCGCTTGGCCGAAGTGAAAAATGTTGTGAATCCCCCATCCTCCTTTATGTTTTGGTTTTGCCAGATCTTTCCAATTGCAAAGATGTTGTCGGGAGTGATCAAAGCAGCCCGACCAGAGGAAATAAAAAAATGATTTGCGGAGTTTTGTGAGGACTGTAGCAGGGATGGCTGCTAGGGCCATCCAATAAATTGACTACCCTTCAAGGATAGATTTGATAAGAGTGAACTTGCCTCCAAGAGAGAGCCACTTCGTACACCAATGGCCAATCTTTTTTTCAACTTTGGCAAGTAGCCAGTTCTAGTCCGTCGGCTTGTAGGAGTCTACTTTTAAAAATAACCCAGGTATCTGAGATCGAAGGAGAGATGAGAGAAAGAATAAGGAAAGATACCTTTAAGCCGATCCAATGATTGTTGATGTAGATTTGCGAAGTGGAAAGTTGATTTCTCCTAATTGATCGATAAACCTGTGGCGCCTATGATGAGAGATGTTAATGTATATGTAAAAGGTAGTTAAGAGACATGTGAGATGATGCTATTTTATTTTTTTGGGATGTTGGGTGAGATGACGTGGAGTTTTTTTTTACCTTGTTATAATTATTATCGTTATGCTACTATGCTTTATAACAGATAAAAAAAATGTAATTTTATTATATTAATAAAATTATAAATTTTTATCTTTTTATAAGTTTAACTTGTAAATGCAAATTTTTACTTGTTATGGTGTGTTAAATAAGAAAGTCATACCAAAATAAATTGACAAATAAATTCACGTACTGAAAACATGTTGACATAATAAATTGTAAAACAAAAATAAATTCACGTATTGAAAACATGTTGACATAATAAATTGTAAAACAACTCAACTATGAATTTTCATCAATAAAATAATATTGTACAATAAGATATGAAGAACATTAAGCTTTGAATTTTTGTTAACAATATAATATTGTACAATGAGATAATCTCAACAACGATAAGCTTTATCAACCATCGACATATACACCATTTTTAAGGTGTCATAAATAAAGAAGCTAATTTGTACAAATAGTAGATTCGTGCATTCACAATATGTTGATG
>SNQJ01S0027124.1:57701-71429 GCA_010110895.2 Picea sitchensis
TCATTTCAATTTTATTAAAATTAATAGATATATTATTTCAAAATTAATTGAAAATATTAATTCTTTACTTAAATAAAAATTAATAACATAATAATCATTTAATACAATTAAACTTATTAATTACATAACTAATTTAAAACTAAAGTATCAACATATTTATGACAAGTCACCAAATCAAATAATCATTTGATGAACTTCAAGCTTAATCTTTACAATGTGAAAACTTCCCATCTATCATTCCCTTATTAGTCCCTGCCCTTCGCGCTGGGGACTCTTAGTAATTGATTTTGGCTATTCCTATTAACTTGGCACATAAACCAATACATTATAATCATTTTAATCAAAGTTTTTTTTGCATGTCATGCAATTTAGGTGGTTTTTAACCTAAGTTTTAGGTTCGACCTTTTATTTGGCCTCTTCCCGAGGTAGAGGGAGAGAATTTCTTAGTTTATCAGCATATGTTAGGTGGTTTTTAACCTAAGTTTTAGGTTCGACCTTTTATTTGGCCTCTTCCCGAGGTAGAGGGAGAGAATTTCTTAGTTTATCAGCATATGTTTGTGTACTCATTTTGGGAAATGAAGTAATGCTAGAAATGATTCTAGCATTACTTCTTAACATTTAATGTAAATGTTTACGACAATTGATAGCCCATAGTGCATTTATTGTTTAGTTGATCAACAGTTATCATTTACAACGGTGACAACGGCATGCAAAAATACACGATGCTAGAAACATGTTTCTCATCCCAGTGCCAACCAATATGATACGTGTTTTTGTCCTTCTCAATATGATACCTCTTCTTTACCTGCTCCTGCACAACACACAACATTCTCTCCAATACATGAAAACTGAAATTGAAATCTTTGCACAAACTCGAATGTGGTCTTTACCTACTTCTATCTCTTGAGGTGAAGAGGAGGGGGAGGTCTCATGTTCCAGAATCGGAGAGCCCACCATATGACTTCTTTATACATGCTAGAAAAACTTAAGATCGGTTCCATAGCAGCGAACTACTCTGTAAGTCGGTTCCATAGCAGCGAACTACTCTATCTGTGTCTATATTCAAAATATTGCACTATGTTTAGATGCACTAAGTAATATTTTTCAAAATTGATTTTAGAGGAGGAAGGCTTACCAGATTGTAGTTGGAAGGTGATTGGAAGGTCAAGCACTCGCCTTAGACTGTGATATTTTCATGCAGGTAGCAGAAATGAAATCTGGTTCACAATCAGAGGAATACTCCTTGGGAGAAATCTGGTTCACAATCAGAGGAATACTCCTTGGGCACTCTCATTGACTCCAATGTCCATAATTGTCACCATGCTCCGATCATCATCTGTTTTTGACCATTTCTCTCTTTCTACCTCATCCCCATTAAGCGCCCATATAGAATCACAAACTACAACTATATGCCCTTCACAGCCAGTAACTTTCACAACATGTTGGACTGGAAATTGACGTTTCAATAACACTTTAGCTCGCAAGCTTGGTGGCCCTTGGATTGTGTTCCATAGTCCCTGAACCCCGTCGAAATTAACTAGACTGAAACTTTGGCCATCATGTACATCATTTAACCAATGAAATTTTCCATCTGAATATATCCCTTCACCTCGAGGCTGAATTAAATCGGCCACAGGTATCTCCAATTGAGTCCATTTACCAGTCTTGGAATTGTACATCTCAACCATTGTATCATCGTCTACTGTAGAATTCCTTCCCATGATGAGAGTACAACATGTAGTGCACGTATCGAAAGCTAGAGAAATGAAATCCAATATTCCATATTTAGATTCAGCACACTTAGGCAGTTCTATCCAGGCTTTGGTCACATGATTGCATATGCAAATTCCTTCTTCTCCACTACATCAAAGTTACAGTCCTTCCCCGAATTACTTGAGCCTTTCTTTTTCCTCTTTGCTTTCATCAATGCTATCAAAGGTCTTCACACAGATAGTCTCTAAATCCTATTCATTTGCAAGTCTGAGCCACCTTTCCTTTTGCTCAAAAAAAGTTGGATTGATTAGCCTAGAAGAATCCAATTAAATCAGTTGAATTAAATCGGCCACAGGTATCTCCAATTGATTCCATTTATCAATCTTGGAATCGTACATCTCAACCACTGTATCATCGTCTACTGTAGAATTCCTTCCTATGATGAGAGTACAACATGTAGCGCACGTATCGAAAGCTAGAGAAATGAAATCCAATATTCCATATTTAGATTCAGGACACTCAGGCAGTCCTATCTAGGTTTTGGTCATAGGATTGCATATGTAAATTCCATCTTCTCCACTACAACAAAGTTACGGTTCTTCCCTGAATTACATGAGCCTTCCTTTGTCCTCTTTTCTTTCGTCAATGCTATCAGAGGTCTTCACACATATAGTCTCTAAATCCTATTCATTTGCAAGTCTGATCCACCTTTCCTTTTGCTCAAAAAAAGTTGGATTGATTAGCCTAGAAGAATCCAACTGAGAAGAACATAGAGGGTTGAATTTGGTCCCCTCATGGCCTAGAGATATCGATCACCAAATCTTCTGTCTCTTAAAGGTGGGCACAATTAATGAACTCATGAAATCCTTCGTCAAGCTTATCAGAAACATCTGAATACCTGATGGCTGGTCAAGGACAGTTGTGGATATCAGGAAACTCTGATGCAGACGTCTTTTGGCTTGCCCATTAATGTAAACCCTCAAGGGAGTCCATGAGAAATTATTCAAAACACAGTGCCAGCAGGATGACCCGATTAATTATATGTTCCTTACAATTCGCGTGCGCGCTGGTAAAACAAAAAGCTAGCTTATTAAATGCGTATATGGAACGTGTCTGAAATGAGTATATGGAAAATGGACAGCAAGAACGTGGAGGCCATGCAAACTTTGATGTGTTTGAATTCTTACCAGCAATGTCACATTGCATTTGGATTGTAAATAATGTTTAACATTTCACAATGCATTTTGAACTTAAACTTGGATTATTAATAATTAACATTTCAGCATGCATTTTGAACTTAAACTTGAATTATCATTAATATTTTATGTTTTACAATGAAATTTAGTCGAACCCTTCACGTGGTTGGGCAAGTATAGAGGTGGTGGAAACCGTAGTGCATGCTAATAAACAGATGGTGCATTTGAAAAGTTGCATATTTTGTAGCTATTGAGAGAGGGAGAGAGCTTTTAGAGTCAGAAGTTTATGGGCTCTGGACCCTTATGATTTAATAAACGAGTTGGTTACCAGGTGCTTCTTCTTTATCGATAAGTCAGTGATAACCACAATGACGATTTCACCCGCTCTAGACTTTCGGCCCCAAACAACCACATAATCACAACAAAATTCATCGCTAGTCTAAGAGATCCTTGAGAGAGACAATTAGACTTATCACGGGTGGTCAGTGATTTAATAAAAATAAAAATAAGAATGTAACCATGAAAGAAAATTCCATGTTTGCTAATGGTAATACTACAAAAAAATTAACTAGCACAAATCCAATTCATATAATTTGAATTATTCGAACTAATTCACAACACGGTTCTTAAATAGATATACGAATCAATTACCTAGTCGATCCTCTATTTTACAATGAATAGATCATCTTAAGCATTTAAACAAGAAAAATAACCACATAACTTTACATGCATATTAAAACAATTGGTCTGGGTTGGTAAATTTATTCCTTTAATAACATGATTCAAACACAAATTACTTTGATAAAATTATTCTCTTAAACAATTCAACAATTAAGAAAAATTATTGTAAGGAACAACAATGAATTCCAGATAGCAGATTATTTCATTCTAGTTCACAAAAATTCAACGCTAGATAAATTTCATACCAAATACAACATCATTACAATACACAAAATTTGAAAAGAAATACCGTTACAATAGAATTCGATGGTCAATGAAATTAATCTAAACAAAGCTATGGTTGTCTTGCATAAGCTTTTGTGTTGTCACAAAGCTAAACAAGAAGCTTTGACAGGGACTTGTTGCTCTGCAACCTCCCTTGTTCAAATGGGTAATTATCATTTAACCATTGCCAAGTGTAATGCGTGACTAGATCCTAGCACTAAAATATAAAACTAGGATATAAATGTGTCTATGACCAATCAAAAAATAAAATCATTACTTTTAATCCCCTTCAGAGGTAATCTTTGCAATGTGCTAGCCTTACTTTTAGTCCCCTTCAAAGGTAATCCTTGCAATGTGCAAAACTTTCCATCTATAATTCACTCATTCAAGTTGACGAGTATTGTTTAACCATTAACAATTTGGGACTTATCATGTATTGATTAGTGTTTCCATTTACAATAGGGTAGTATTATTTAGTTACCATAATATCATTTTAATAATGTATTTATGTAGATTATTATGTTTCATGTGATATTAGTTGTTTTTATCAAAGATTGGATAAATTGCTCAAGTAAGTTGGTGATATGTTTAGGGTTTTATTTCTTTTAAAAAATGTGTATGTTTTGTTTATGAAAAATGGGAGTATCATGGTTGTTAAGTTGAGTTGGACATGGCATTTTTCATAAAAATATGACATGAAATACTCCATGATGATAAATGCTGAGTGTTTAATGTTCAAGTATAAAGATGCATTTTTACAAGTTTTTATGTAATATTAGTTATTGCACATACATCTTTAATCTATGCATGATAGCATAATTAACATAAATCAATGACCATTATGATGTGTTCAACTTACATACAACAAATGCTTAAGTATAAATAAATATTTCTAATTTTTTTTGTGTAATATTAGTTATTGTACATACATCTCTAATCCATGATAGCATAATTAACATAACCCAATGACCATTTGTTGACAATTTCATTGTTATTGATGTCAACCTTGATAAATAGGTGAAGTATCATTGATTGATTGGTTTGAGAAGCATTGTCAATATTGGACATATTGTTATGAAGGTGACTTGAATGTCAAGCTATGTCAATATTGTACATAATGTTATGAAGGTTGGACATAATGTTATGAAGGTGACTTGAATGTCAAGCATTGCCAATATTGGACACAATGTTATGAAGGTGACTTGAATGTCAAGCATTGTCAATATTGGACATAATGTTATGAATGTGAATTGAATATCAATAGAAAGATAATATTGACTAAGATATTGTACGAGATTGATACACTCATCCTATATTGTATAAGGTTGAGATTGTGTCATTAACATCCATGCACAAAAGAAGAAATTGTGAAGAAACTGTCCAAATAAAAAGGGTAAATGGATAATCCAATATGGATCCATACAAATCACAAATAAAGAAATTAATAAGACATGGTTCATTAAAAGTGATTTGGAAAAAATAAATCGAAGAAGAGTCCATAGATGCGACAGAATGTCAATGGTGGATGTTTGCTGGGGAAAAATTGACACCATCGAGTCACAAGTCGAGTCGATTCAAACAAAAATAAGGTCGACTATCTGGAAGTTGATCGACTGCAAGACGAGTCGACCAACTGCAAGCCTATAGATTGACAGAAGTTGGAGAAGACAAGTCAATCGATTTCAATATGAGTCGAAGACAAGTCGACTAATTGAAGGTCAAATTCGAAGGAAAATTGTGTCGGAAAATACAAGTTGGCCAAAGCAAGTTGAGACAATCAAAGTCAAATTTCTCAAGTCGGTTTTCTTCCAAGTCGAGTCGGTCCAAGAAAGAAGTAACCTAAAGGTCGAAGTCGAAGAAAACTAAAATACAAGACGGGTCGAGGTTGAAGAAAGATGGGTCGACTAGAATTGAAATACTCAAGTCAAAATTTCTCCTAGTTGAGTCGACCAAAAAGATGTTTTTCGGTCGAATGAGGAAGCAAATACAAAAAAGGGTGAGACCAAGTCAAATCTTTAGTGACTAGCAGCTAAGAGAGAATCGATTTTAATATAACCATTAAGTAAAATGTTTACAAGTTGAGTTTAAATAATCACCAAGGAGATATGTGGAGGTCTATTTATACATTCACGAAAAGGTAATATGTATTGAAGTCGATATGGTATCCGACGACAAAAGAAAAATCTGGGTAAGTTTCCTTCAAATAACTGCTTGTATTAGCCACCTCACACACGTTCTGGAGAAATTTACCATGTGTCGGCTAATTGGGTATGTTTTGCAAAAAACCCATGTCGTAGAATTTTAAAATTCGTTTCCATCACTCCAGAATCTTCATACGAAAATCGATGTCTAAATTGGCGTACGAAAATCAATTAATAAAAGTTACCAATTGTGTTAATTAAATGAAGGGGTGCAATGTTTCATTTCAAAAGGACACATTGTTTCAAAGNAGAGAGAGAGAGAGAGAGAGAGAGATAATGGATTGAATGAAAGTTCATTTTATAAAGTTGGTGCCTGTTTACAAGCCGAGTCTTGTCAAGAGGATTGGATTCCTCACATCTCAGTTGGATTTGAGATCAACAAGTCGGGTCTTGTTATGAGGGTTGGATTCCTCATTTCTCATTTGGATCTGAGAACTGCAAGCTGGGTCTTGTATCAGAGAGTTGGATCTCTCATAGTTAGTTGAAGTTGAAGATATTAAATGATTGATTTTATTTGTATTAATTCAAGTTAAATAAATAAAAGAATGATATTTTATCTACTTCATATAGTTTTTGTTATACATTTTTATGAATAATTAATTGAACTGCATATATCTTATTCAGTTAATTTAGTTAATCTATGAAAGTGTGAAAAGTAGCCAAAATTTCCAGACACTGATTTACCCCCCCTCTCAGTGTCAATTTGTGTTCCAACACCATTATGATGTGTTCAACTTACATACAACAATGACAATTTTAACTTACATATACAATGTTATGGCATGGTGAAATATCCAAGTTCCCCTTGTCCAAGTGTGCCTTTTGTGGAAAAACTAAAACCTTGAATCATCCTTTTTGGTACTACAAATACGCCTTGTTTGCCTATGAGTAAGCTTATAATAAGATCTGTCACCAATTTCTCCTTTTGACCATCACCTAGAAGTCTAATATTATATGATATTCTCTCCCATGGGCTATGAAATTTCACATGGAAATGCATTCGAATTGCTATTTTATATCATCTTTGTGAAACAAAAAATTAACACGTTTTCACAAATGCACAACACAACACAATTTTTATTTGAAATGATGGCTCCCTAATTTGTGCTCCATCCATGTCTACAAATTTAGGTGTAGACACAAAANGAATTGCTATTTTATATCATCTTTGTGAAACAAAAAATTAACACGTTTTCACAAATGCACAACACAACACAATTTTTATTTGAAATGATGGCTCCCTAATTTGTGCTCCATCCATGTCTACAAATTTAGGTGTAGACACAAAATTCGGAAATGGAGGTGGTGCATCTACACAAGTTGATTTATTACTTGACCAATACACTTTGTACCATGAGAAAAGTGCCTCATGAAGGGTACTCACCTGCTCACTCTGCACACTCTAGAGATTTAGGCACCAGTGGCCAACCTTAGCAAAGAACATGTTGAGAAGTAAGAGAGTATCAGGATAAGATAAGGATATTCTTTCTTCCCAAGGTCCTCATGGTCCCATGGTTTGACAAGATTTGACTCTCCCCGTCTAGCCATAATATTTGAACTACTATATCCTGAAGTTCCTATGCAGGGAAAAAATGTGTGGGATCCCATTATGGTCGATCCTAGGCTTGAACCTAATGGGTGTAGAGATTCCTCCTGAAGATAAAGTGCCCCCTCACACAAAGGATTTGGTTCCAATCAGCGATCAAATTTGAATGGCTACTCTTAATTTCAAGTTAAAGGGTATACATTCATTCAACCCTTCCACGATGAAAAGTTGAAAAATTAGTTGTACTCAACTAACAAGAGTAAATTAGGTACACACTTAAAAAAACATTCTAAATAAAATATTTCCCTTTCAATTATTTAAAATGTTAAAATTTAACAAACAACCATATAGATAAGTTGAAATAACAATACAAAGTAATAATAAACACACTTTTTAATTTCAAGTATTATGTATACATTAATAATAATAATAATAATTCATAATCCGTTGAGCCACATTTTATTTAGAGGAATTAAAAGTGTTAAAAATGACAATATAAAACTTAAAACACAATCATAAAATCAACATTTTTGTGAACATGAATATAAGAGAGGATGTAATCTATGTATCCATATGATGCATGAACACTACATCTTATATACATATTTTGAGCATACCCCAATCTTACCTAACTATGGGAGTCATGTTCATTCTAGATCCCATTATAAAATAAATTTTAGTAGATATTGAGGCCTTTGTTGAAGGGTGATAATTCTATCAAAATACTATAAAAGTAATGAAGAGACCCTACATGAATTATAGGCCTCTAGGAACATGACTATCTAGCATGACTGCATCCATTGTTTATTATTTAAGTTAAGATGTTTATAAATTGGATCTTCCTAAGATCCGTAGAAACATGAAACTAATTGAAATTAATCATCAATACCACCAAGTATGTTAGTTTTATTGAGGATATTGATTGTTCACTTTATCTCTCAAACCATGTCAAAATGCATGATAGAGTGGGATGTTAGAGTATAATCACTAATGTATACGTTTGGTGATAATAAACATTATGTCACCTTCTCCATAAGTTTCTTAAGAATCCCACCCAGATTAAAAAATGTTGTTCCAAGCATTAATGTTATAAATGGTACATCTCCTTGATCTTGGGCTAGAGATGAGGTAAGGGAAAGAGAGCTTTGGGGAATTCTCAAAATATTTGAAAGTATCGTCACATCAATGTCAATGTTGCTAGAAACAAAAGAATAAAGTGAAAAAGTGTGATTGATAAATATGCATGGAATTGGGAAAATGGGAATGATCATTTTGGAGAACAAATGAGTGAGGATTTGATAATTCTATTAATTGAATGAACAAAATCACAATTCTCATTGTTATCATTCCAATTTTAGGTTTTGTGATGTTGACAAGGTTCATTTTGTGCAACTTCATATCTAAACTTAATCGAGAATATACAAGTTAGAAAATTTCACCAAGTTTAATCTCAAACATAATCATTAAATAGTTTTATGTGAAACCAATAAAAACTATGCATTATCTTTATGATGAGCTTAACCAAATTTGTACAAGATAACTAGATTGTTGAGAGATTTACATTCAATTCTTAGTTATGTGCATTGTTTTGATGATCTATCGTATTAGTGGGGATGCGACGAATTGCATACTAATTGGTTGAGAGGCCTGAAAATGTGGTGAAATAATAATCATATTAGATGCCAAAAATATAACCATGTCATGAATTTTAACAAACAAACACATAGAATTATGAATGCAACAAAATAACTATGAATCAACATGTTCAATACTATTAGTGAAGTGGAATATATGAACATGAAAAAAGAGAGATTACTTGATTTCCCCAATGTCTATTGTTTTCTCCCTCAAAATTGACATTCAAAAACTTATTTGTAATTAATATTACTAATAAGATCCCAATGTCATTACAATTTACATCCATAAATGATGACTAATTGTTTATTTTCTTATAGAACTGAGAGTGGAGATAAATATAACAAATGAAATGGAATTATGGGAAGTGTTAGAGGAAAGATTAAAAAAACAAATGGCATTATGGTGACTGTGGGATTCAAAAGCATGAAATATGTAAACTAAATGCAATGCCAATTCCCATATTGACAAGAATAGGAAATGATAATAACACGTGAATTCAAGTGGGGATTCACAAAGACAAGGTGTCTAGGCTTCTTTGGGAAGATTCATTAAGTGACACATAAAATAGTGCATACACCAATATGGTGGTAGGGTATTTATCCAGGTGTGAGCTATGTGATGGATTTAATGTTGTGGAAGGGTACAACATATTAGGGAATATATAAGGTCCAACTAAAATAGAGATGATTTTAGTCTTTAGATGCCAATGGGAAATATTGTGTGATGATCCAATGCTCATTGACCAAACAAGCATTGAAAGTGATGGCATTGATGGATTCTTGAAAATATGACCCTTTTTTGAAATTTTATGATATTTGTTGTCCTTCATCAATGACAAGTGATTTTAAAAAATTACATTTTTTTGAAGGTTTTTTTTAATTACTCTTCTAGGATAGGTTTGAACCCCTGGAAGGAATAGAAAGGTTTCAATTTTGATCATTGGTTCCAACCACTTCTTGATCTACTTGTTTTCTCTATTTTGTTTGCTTGTTTACTTGTGTTTATTAATTTATAACTTGGGTATTATATTGGACTACAAATTTTTTTGTAATACAAGTTTTTTTTAACTTGCAACCTTAGCTCATCATGGTTGTTATCATGATCCATTTTTATATAAATTATATGTACTTTCATTCTATAAATTACTATAATTACAAAATATTTTGTCATTTTTATTTTTATTTTTTATCATGCGATGAATAAATAAGTTAACTCATTTAAGTAGTTGTTATATAGCATACATACTGGCACATAAATTAGACATAAAATCATCTTTAAAGTTTCATTAATAAGATAATATAAAATAATGATATATGGAAAAAATTAAGCTTGATCAATCCACTACCAACCACCAACTTGTTAACAATCTTAGAGTTGTGTATAAATAATTGTTCATTTTCCATATCTCCATACCTTAATAAATTGTGTATGAGTTCAAAATTTGAAAATATTTAAGGGAAAAGAGAGGAATATGATACGTCTAGTCTATGGAACCTCTACACGTGACATTTATTTATTGGGCTATCAATCTTTATTAGAGTAATCGTGTGTAACACCTTGTTTCCCCCAGCTTGTAAATGTAATTATATGATCCAAGGAACTATGACAAACTTAAAAGTGTGAATGTTTGATTTGATGGACCTCATGTAGAAGGTCGATGAATGTAAATTATGTTATTTTAATAGAAAATGGTTATGTGTTCCATGACTGCTGAAAAAGGGAATGTGCTAAGAGAGACCAAGAAATGTTTTGAAAGGTGGTGGAGGGGACCAGGAATGGTTGTGTTAACCTCCATCGAACTAGTACCATGTTGGAATTAATTGCTTAGATCAGAACAACTCTCTGATCCAGGAATGAATTACAGTCGGGTTGGTAGGTGGGAAGGCCTCCTCAAGAGTTAATAAGGGGATGGTGTAGATTTCACATTCATAAGGCTTCCAGACTTGACCACAGACTGGGAATTTGAGCCACAAGCAATCTTGCTGAGGAAGGAAAGAAAACAAGTGTGGTGGGCAGAGGGAGAACTGCGAAGAAAAGGCAGAGATGAGAGAGGAAGATCTCGAGTCTGAGGAAGCACTAAAAGATGAACAACAAGTTATGATCACAAAAAATAGAGATTAAGCTGGGAGAAGGAGAGTAACCTTCATCCTAATCTATTTCTGTATTGGGAGAAGGAGAGTCTTCATCCCTAACTTTCGTTGAGATGGAAGTAAGAGATTGATTCTCAAAGAATCGTGGGTTAATCTCGGGGGTGGCTAGTGATAAATCCATTGGAGTGATTGAGCCTATGGTTGGGTGGAAACGAGCACCCCTTTCAGCAGTCGCATCACGCTCTATGGTTCTGATAAGTGTTTTCTTGCCTTATGTTTTGAATTGTAAACAATGGATGCATGAGAGTATTTATATGTCTATAAAGGTTTCTTTCTCTATATTAAATGATTAAGTTATGAGTATGGGTTCGTTCCCTTGAGAACCTATATTTCTGCCTGATTTTCTGATCCGAAATCGGATCCAGAAGCCTGATAGGGCTTGAAAAATGCTAAAAAATGAGCGTGCTCAGAATCCGATGAAACCAACGCCATTGCGTCCGTCTCGTCTTCTTGATTTCGGCGGTATATTTACTTCGTCAAACGGGCTCCATATGCGAAATTTATCGCATTCTGATCGGAAGCCCAAACAAGTAAAAAGTCAAAGGTCAACTAGTCAAAAAGTCAATGATGATGTCAACATGTTGACTGTGCAGGAGATGACATGGCACTCTCTGGATGATGGTGATTGGGCAGGTTCACTGACAAGGCAAGCATGTGGCAGGCAACTGGACTAGTCAATAGCTGACAAGTGGCATTAATCCGTCAAATGGGGAGATGCCACGTGGCCTAGTCATGGGTAGCCACATGGCACCTAGTCATCAGTTGAAGTAGCATGTTTCAAAAAATGTTTTGGGGTCCATGGGTTTTGAACCCACGACCACTAAGCCCAACACCTTAAGAAATGGTCCTTTACCAATGTGCCACATTAATGTTTATGTTATTAAACCCACATTATAAAACATATTGCATGGTTTTATGGCGCATAAAGGAGGGGGATGGGGGCTAAGCCCCAACCTATGGTTGCATTGATTACTATATGACCAATGTTTAAATGGCGTGTCAGTTTGGATTGCAAACGGAGCCCGCGGGCATATTGTATGCTATGTGACCCTATACCATGTGCGCGGGGTTTTAAAATGAAGCCCGTGGCTATATGCATAACCACCATGTGACCACAGTTGGAGCGCGGAGGGGGTTTCAAACGGTTTAAAAAAAAACGGTTAGCCTTTTTCCTTATGCGCGTGGTCATATTATGCACCATATGCTCAGGTGCCTAGGCGGTTAGGGGCTGGCGTGCCCTTAACTGTCATACGGTTTGCACCGTTGGTGTGGTTGCGCCCAATGCTAGGTTTTCATGTTATTTATTGCGTGTGTGCTAGGTTCAAAGCACAAGGGTGCAATTTGTAGATGCAGAGACAACAAGCTTGAAGGGGAAAACTTCCAGGAGGCCTAACTTCTTCATTTTTCGACCGATTGAGGTGCCAAAAGAGCCCAGATAGGGGTTTTTGGACGCTCTGAAGCCATAGGGGCATTCAGAGCAGAATTATGCTGAAGAGAAGCCAAGCCAAAGCCATTTTGAGGCAGAGAAGCTTTTGAGGAGGAGACACTGTCGGACCATTTCTAGGAGCTCCAGACGTCCGTTTTGCGTGCCGTTTTCTTTGCAGGGTTCTTGAGATCTGGAAGAACATGACCAGATCAGTCTTGTAGCCATTTGGCATTGCAGCGATGTAATTTTGAGCATTTGAACAGAAATAAAGAAGCCTCCCCCACAGAGACAAAGGCCCAGAGACGTAGGCAAAGTTGTGCCGAACTCCGTTATCAATCTGCGTGTTATGGTTTGCTGTCTATTATTTCATTTTAGATCTGCATATATGTATATGGATGTCATAATTCCTCTTCTTTCCTCATTCTTTCACTAAGTTTCTCAAATGGTTAATTAACGCATGGAAAATTAAAACTCAACCATAAGTCATTAAAAGATCCAACGGATCAAGTGGTATCAGAGCTAGTTGACGTTTTGATTTGAGTTTTGCATGTTAACCAGGGAAAATATACAACGTGGTGAAGGCGAGCTTGTTGCAGAGAATCCATTAATTGGATTGAGAAAAAGGGCTTCTCACAACGAGAATATGGCATCGAAAGAAGGGATTTCTCAAGATGAGAAAGAGTTCCGGAAAACATTCCTTGCTATGTCGGAGATGGTGAAAATCTTGTACGAAGATTACTTGGAATGGAAGCGACCAGTTTTGGGTGATTCTTCAAAGGGAAAAAGTGAAGAGGAAGAGGACCATCCTCAGATTCCTCTTTCACCTCCATCAACACCTCCTTCTTCTCCTTCTTCTTCAAGTTCAAGTTCTAAATCTAGTGGAAGGAAAAATGTTCATAAGAATAAACATGAA
>SNQJ01S0027124.1:71439-88352 GCA_010110895.2 Picea sitchensis
AAACCAATAATTGTTTCAAATGAAGTAATTGATCTTAAGCAAGAACAAGACATGGTTGTTGAATGGAAAATCAATCATAAATTGCTTCAAGATAAGCTCATGTCGTGCAGATACTTCAAGTATATCAGCTCATTTGCAGTCATATTTTTTATATTTTCATTAGCAATGTTTTCTACATGGATGATAGTGGCTTCAGTAAGATGTAACAGGGTTCAAATGGCTAACAATATACTGTCAGTTGTCATGATTGTGTTACAGTTGATCTTGATGAGACAGGTGCATAGGACAGAGTTCAGAGATAGAGAGCAAGTCGAGTGGCCTATCCCGAGCTTGTTGACTGGTTAGTAACCTTTTGGGGACAAAAAGGTCTTTTTGTGGGGAGGTGTGATCCGAAATCGGATCCAGAAGCTTGACAGGGCTTGAAAAATGCTCAAAAATGAAAGTGCTCAGAATCCAACGAAACCAACGCCATTGTGTTCGTCTCGTCTTCTTGATTCCGGCGGTATATTTACTTCGTCAAACGGGCTCCGTATGCGAAAGTTATCGCATTCTGATCGGAAGCCCAAACAGGGAAAAAGTCAAAGGTCAACTGGTCAAAAAGTCAACGCTGATGTCAGCATGATGACTGTGCAGGAGATGATGTGGAACTCTCTGGATGATGGTGATTGGGCAGGTTCACTGATAAGGCAGACATGTGGCAGGCAACTGGACCAGTCAATAGCTGACAAGTGGCATTAATCTGTTAAATGGGGAGATGCCACGTGGTCCAGTCATGGTCAGCCACGTGGCACCCAGTCATCAGTTGAAGTAGCATGTTTCAAAAAATGTTTTGGGGTCCATGGGTTTTGAACCCACGACCACTAAGCCCAACACCTTAAGAAATGGTCCTTTACCAATGCGCCACATTAATGTTTATGTTATAAAACCCACATTATAAAACATATTGCATGGTTTTATGGCACATAAAGGAGGGGGCTGGGGGCTAAGCCCCAGCCCGTGGTTGCATTGATTACTATATGACCAATGTTTAAATGGCGCGTGGGTTTGGATTGCAAACAGAGCCCGCGAGCATATTGTATGCTATGTGACCCTATACCATGTGCGCGGGGTTTTAAAATGAAGCCCGTGGCTATATGCATAACCACCATGTGACCACAGTTGGAGCGCGGAGGGGGTTTCAAATGGTTTAAAAAAAAAACGGTTAGCCTTTTTCCTTATGCACATGGTCATATTATGCACCATATGCCCAGGTGCCTAGGCGGTTAGGGGCTGGCGTGCCCTTAACCATCCTACGGTTTGCACCGTTGGCATGGTTGCGCCCGATGCTAGGTTTTCATGCTATTTATTGCGTGTGTGCCAGGTTCAGAGCACAAGGGTACAATTTGTAGATGCAGAGACAACAAGCTTGAAGGGGAAAACTTCCAGGAGGCCTAACTTCTTATTTTTTCGATCGATTGAGGTGCCGAAAGAGCCCAGATAGGGATTTTTGGATGCTTTGAAGCCATAGGGGCATTTAGAGCAGAATTATGCTGAAGAGAAGCCAAGCCAAAGCCATTTTGAGGCAGAGAATCTTTTGAGGAGGAGACGCTGTCGGACCATTTCTGGGAGCTCCAGACGTTTATTTTGCGTTCCGTTTTCTTTGCAGGGTTCTTGAGATCTGGAAGAACATGACCAGGTCAGTCTTGTAGCCATTTGGCATTGCAGTGATGTAATTTTGAGCATTTGAACAGAAATAAAGAAGCCTCCCCCACAGAGACAAAGGCCTGGAGACATAGGCAAAGTTGTGTCGAACTCCGTTATCAATCTACGTGTTATGGTTTGCTGTTTATTATTTTATTTCAGATCTGCATATATGTATATGGCTGTCATAATTCCTCTTATTTCCTCATTCTTTCACTAAGTTTCTCAAATGGTTAATTAACGCATGCAAAATTAAAACTCAACCATAAGTCATCCTAATCTATTTCTGTATTGGGAGAAGGAGAGTCTTCATCCCTAACTTTCATTGAGATGGAAGTACGAGATTGATTCTCAAAGAATCGTGGGTTAATCTAGGGGGTGGCCAGTGATAAATCCATTGGAGTGATTGAGCCTATGGTTGGGTGGAAACGAGCACCCCTTTCAGCAGTCGCATCACACTCTATGGTTCTGATAAGTGTTTTCTTGCCTTATGTTTTGAATTGTAAACAATGGATGCATGAGAGTATTTATATGTCTATAAAGGTTTCTTTCTCTATATTAAATGATTAAGTTATGAGTATGGGTTCGTTCCCTTGAGAACCTATATCTCTGCCTGATTTTCCATATGCCCTAGTTTAGTCACTCGAAGACGCTTTCCTTGGGGATTTACATCACCGCTCCAGAGTCAGAGCAAGCCTCTTGGCATAGCTACCTTTTTGGTAACCTCACAAGTTACCTTTTCTTGATTCAGAGCTTAAAGCTCAGTGAGTTGGTAAGGAGTTTCCTTTAGATCAGTAGTCTAGGAGACTCTGAACCTGCGCCCATTTCCTTAACCAAAAGACCGACTAAGAGAGGGGATCATAGCCCAAGAGTTATATGAAGACCCACGTGACCTCGGTCTAGGAACCTTGGAACTCGAAGCTCCGAGATGTCAAATTGTTATGACCATCGATCTATGGATGGAGATCGAGGGTGGGGAATCATTGCGGAGCACGAAGGTGAAAGTAGCGGACGCACTAGTTTGTGGCCCACAATTCACCATTGTCGTTGATCTCGTCCGCTGAAAGATCAACGACTGAGCCAATTCAACCAAGTTGGGTGAGTACTTCCAGATTGCGGAGGTTAAGTTCTCTGATAAAGAGCACGCATGTTGGGACCCTGCAACTGCTATGAGTTGTCGATCGACAGACACCTTAGTACCGATTGGATCATGACCGTCGAAACCTGAATAGTTGTGAGATGGGTGGTCGTGAACCCTTTTGGAAATCCGTGGAGTAGTGGAGTCCCTCGATACCGTCAGTGTGAGAGAATTGAAAATCTCAGAAGAGATAACGTTTTCAAGAATGAAGGCAAGACCCGATATATCCGAACTCAATAGAAGACGTCAAAAGCTCAGAAGGAGGAGCGACAACAACCATCATAATGGTTGCGAGGAGAAGCCCAGACTGTTAGGAGAAATGTTGGGAAGAAACAGATCCTAACCGTTGGATCTGAGCACGAAGGGATGATAGTCATCCGATCTAAGGTAAGGTGCACGAGCTTTGACGTTTGTTTGTATGGGAGGGTGGACTGGTCAAGGTCCTGAAGTTGATCTTGGCCATCGATCGTCAGGAGACACATGTCAGCAGATCAGTAACTCCGAAGAAATGACTTCGAGAGTTTATGATTGAGAGTTGAAACTCTCGAAGCCCAAAGAGCCGGAGTCCTAAAGTAAATCTCAACCATCAGAATGAAAGGAACACGTGTTAGAGATCCATTGTCCTCGGGTGAAAGTAAAGTTTGAGATTTGAGGTTCCTAGATCCTGGAGAGCTGAAGGAGATCTGAACCATCAGATCTAGAGGGACACATGATGATAGATCATGGAATTCAGAGGAATCACCTTGAGAGTTTCATATTTAGAGTTGAAACTCTCGAAGGCCGAAGCACCGAAACACCAAAGGGTTGAAGAACCGAGAGCCGTTGATCTGCGAGGAGACACTTGTCAACAGATTGTGAGCTCCAGGTGAATTGTATTGGGGTTTCAATTGAGAGTTAAGATTTCTGAACCCCGAGGACCCGAAGTGAATCTGGACCACCAGATCTAGAGGGACACATTGCGGCATATCGTGGACTCCAGATAAATATGTTCGAGAGTTTTCAGTTGATATTTGAGACTCCCGAAGTCCAGAGAAACGGAGAGCCAAAGTAAATCTCAAGCATCAGATCCTCCGAGGAGAATCTGGACCGTTTGATCCAGAAGATATGTGGCGTAGATCTATGGATTCTGGGTAAATTCCTGAAGTAATTCATAACCATCATATCAAGAGGACATATGGCATAAATATTTATATTTTGGTTGAAGACCCAAAGTAAGCCTCAACCATTCGATTCAAGTGGACACGTGGCAGGAATCCACATACTTCAAAGGGAAGTGAAGTTGAGATTTGAGATCTTAGAAGTTTGAAGACCTGAAGGAAATCTCAACCGTTGATCGAGAAAAGGGCTACATGATCGTTGATATAGTTGAAAGGTCAAATCCCCAAAGCATAGGAAAATCCGTTGATTGATAAGGACAGGTGTCCACAAATTGTCGACTCTGAAAGATTGACGTACGAAAGAAAGGAAAATTTGAGACTTGAGAATTCCAAAACAAATGATAGTTGTTGATTTGAAAGAGGTCAGATCCAATCCGCAGCTTTGAAAGGGATAGATCTGAGTCGTCAGTTTAGAGACACCATCAAGATCGGGAGATCGACTGTCCAATAGCATTGCAGAGATCGAAGGTGCGCGAACTTTAAAAAATTGACGGCAGGTCGTAATCCAAACCACAGTTTTGGAGAAAGGACACGTGGAGGCTCGAGGAGAATTGCAGGCCAAAAAGTAGATTGGTTTCAAACCACCTTCGGTCGCGCCCACAATTGTGTGTTTGTGTGAGGTCATTGCCCAAGGTCACCTCTAAGGAGGGGCCAAGAGAAAAGGGGCTAATGACAACTCCGATACTTCACTAAAGAGCGAAGGAGAAGGTCGTGGGTATCATAAGACCTGCACTAGAGGCCGAAAGGGTTTGTGTTTGATTAATAGGTGAGACTATCAAGGTCTCAAAGTCTCATTTGAATTAGAGGATCAGAGAATCTTGACAAGAGGGTCAGGCTGAGTCTCGTACTTTCCAAATTAGAACCCGTGGAGAGAGAGAATTTGTTCTTGGAAGGAGGACAAACTTTTTATTTTTTTTAGCCTCGTCGTGGGTGTGTTACAAATTGGTATCAGAGCATGGTTACAACACTTGGCTTGCTTGGGCTTACGAATGAATCGCTTAAAAATCTATTTGGAGTACTTTTAAAAGAGTGACACCCTACCTTACCTCTTTCTTAAAAAGTCTGGTTAAAAATGTTATTAAAGAAAAGAATGAAACTTTCTATTGTGTGTATGCATTTAATAAATTAAACCATGTATTGTTCATGAACTAATAAACTATTAGCTAACAATAAGTGTTTTTTTCAGCACTCGAGCAATCAGTAAATCATGGGAAAACTCCAAGACTAAGGGATGGTGACGTGTCATGAAGTGGGGGATGGATCCCACAATAGAGAGGAAGAATATGACGAAAGGAGGGTGGTGGAAACCCCTCCAGATTTGGATGAAACTGTAAGGAGCCTCAGGGCCGAATTACACAGTTGCAAGTTTGACAACGAGAGATTGATAAAGGAGAAATAAAAATAGACAAAAATTAACACGGTCTTGCTGTAGAGCTTATCCGACATACATAGGAAACTACAACATGAACTCGTAACCAATCATGTGGACCGATGACATAAGAAGAGAAGTCAAAGTCTGATTCGAAAACATGACTCCATAAGTGACCAAACTAGGAAAAGTACCTCAAAGAAGGCCCAGCCTAGAGGTAGGGGACACTCATCGGTAGATTCCTATGGAAAGGAAGATGGTAACTCCGAAGGATATTCTAGTAGCAGATCCAAATCACATTCTTGAAGGAAAGGAAAGAAGTGGAAGCGTTCCAAAAATCATGATCCTGAAGAATTCAAGAAAGCCAAACCACCCTCTTTCGATGGAGATATTAAGAAGGGAAAATAGGTTGAAGCATGGCTGCTTGGTTTAAAGAAACACTTTAGAGTCCATGACTACTCTAAAAACTTGAAGGCTCGAATAAACATCTTCAACTTGAATTGGAAGGCTTCCATTTGGTGGGAAGACCTTAGGAATGTGAAAGGAGTCCATGAGAAGGACTTGTCATGGAAACAGTTCGAGGAATACTTCAAGAAGAAGTACTTGTCAGATAAATACATGGATGGGAAGAATAAGGATTTCTATGAACTCAGGCTGGGGCAGCTCACCATAGATGAATTTGTCAATAAATTCCTTGAACTAATGAGGTATGTACCCTACACAAAAGATGAAAAAGTAAAAATGTAGCGGTTCATTAGTGAGTTACCTCAGACCTACCGGGATAGGATTGAGTTCGATGAACCAAAGACCTTAGAAGAAACTATCCAGAAGGTGAGGTATTTTTATGAACAATTTGGGAGTAAGACAAGACCTCGTGAGGACTGGAAGACTAGGAGTAGTTCTAGATTCCATAAGAAAGGGTTTAAATCCTCAAGATTCAAGAAATATGGAAAAGATTCTAGAAAGATCCTTCCTACTAGAAGTGTATATCAGAAAAATTTCCCCTCTCGAAGTGGAAATAAACCTTTTAATACAACCCCATGAAATACTGATAACCTAAAGAAGGAACCCTTAAAATGATGGGGTTGTGGAGAAGATCATCGATTGAAGGACTTCCCACACAGACAACATAACAGTAAGAGGGTCTACAATATCCAATAATATACCACCATCAATGATGTGGCTAGGAGAATGTCGCAAATCTATGCAGCCTTGGACAATAATCAAGCTGACCACCAAGCTTCAGTAGTGGAGCTGGAAGGTATGATTGCTAACCATCTAGTTTCTATTTTAATTGAACCAGGTTCTAATTTGAGTTATGTGGCCCCTTAGACTGTTGATAAGTGTAAACTGCAACCAATTAGACATGTTAAATTGTGGTTGGTGCAATTAGCCACTGGGACCAAAAGAAAAGTGGCAGAGGTCATGCCGGCCTGTCAATTCATCATGGGAGTATTTCCCACTCGAGCGACCCTTAACATACTTCCCCTGGGATCTTATGACTTGTTGATTGGTATGGATTGGTTGGCTGCTTATAAAACTAAATTGGATTGTTATCATAAAACTCTAGAATGTGTAAATGAAGAAGGGAGAAAGATGACCCTCCAAGGGATTCAAAAGCTTGTTTCAGTGAGGTAAATATCAACCCTTCAAATGAAAAAGTATTGTAGAAAGGGGTGTTCCTTATATTCCATACTGGTATTATAATATGTTGAAGATGACCAACAAAACCTAGAGGACTACCCCATATTAAGAGAATACAAGGACCTGTTCCCATAAGAGGTACCAGGTCTACCTCTGAGAAGGGATATTGACTTCTCGATAGAAATTACACCAGGATCAGTACCAACATCTAGAACACCATATAGGATGAGTATGCTAGAGATCATGGACAAACAAACCATATAGGATGAGTATGCTAGAGATCAGGATCAGTACCAACAAGCTGCAACTAAAGGAGATCATGGACAAAGGCTACATCCAACCTAGTGTATCTTTGTGGGGAGCACCCATCTTGTTTGTGAAAAATAAAGATGGCACACTCCGACTGTGCATAGATTATAGACAACTCAATAAGACAACCATAAAGAACAAGGACCTCTTACAAGGAATCGATGACATGTTCAACCAATTGGGAGGTGCTTCCATCTTCTTGAAGATCGACTTAAGGTCTGGATACCACCAAGTCTGGATTAAGGATGAATACATCCACAAAACAACCTTCAGAATGAGGTATGGTCACTATGAATTTGTGGTGGTGCCATTTGGGTTAACCAATGCCCCCGCCACTTTTATGTGCTTGATGAATAATGTACTCAACAAATTTCTAGACAAATTTGTATTGGTTTTCATTGATGATATACTCCAAGAATAGGGAGGATCAAAAAGAACATCTTAGACTTGTACTTCAAGTACTAAGAGAGCATCGACTCTACGCTAGGTTTAGCAAGTGTGACTTCTTTCAGAAGCAAGTCCATTACCTAGGACATATCATTTCTAGGGAAGGGGTGACAGTGGACCCTGATAAGATTAGATCTATTATGGAATGGCCTACCCTAAAGGATGTATACGATATGAGATCCTTCATGGGCTTAGAAGGATACTATAGAAGGTTCATAAAATGGTTTTCCAAGATTGGTTGTCCAATCACCGCCCTTCATAAAAAGGGGATTAAATTCATTTGAACATCAAAATGTGAAGAAATATTTCAGGAACTGAAATACCTCCTGACCCATGCACTCGTGCTAAAGATTGCAGACCTGGATAATGATTTCCTCGTGTGTACAGATGCCTGCAAGGAAGGAATCAGAGGATTCCTTATGCAAGAGGGATGTGTAATTTTCTACGTGTCCAGGAAATTAAATGAGCAGGAGATCAATTATGTGACCCATGACCTAGAGTTGGCTGCCATAGTACATTCTTTAAAAATGTGGAGGCACTACCTCTTGGGTAGGAGAATTGTTCTTATGACAGACCATTGTGGATTGAGACACCTATTTGATCAACCAAAACTCAATGCCAGGAAAGATAGGTGGATGGCTCTCCTAAGTGAATTCGATTTCAAAATCAAACATATAAAAGGAAAGGAAAATAGGGTGGCTGATGCCCTTAGCAAAAGTATAAAAATGATTCATCTAGCAACAGTAAGCACCTGTGAAACGAATGTCAGGGAAAGATTTATAAATGCATAAGAGACAGATGCATTCTTCAAGACCGTGACCCCATACCTAAGACAAGATCCTACAGGGATGAAGTATGAAGGATACCATATACTTGAGGAAGGGTTGTTGACTTACAGAAACAGATTGTATATTCCAAACTGTGACAACTTGAAGGTGTTCATAATGGATGAATTACATAAGAGACCATATACTGGTCACCTAGGATATCAGAAGATGATCACGACAACTAGGAAACAATTCTATTGGCATGGGTTGAAGAGAGACATAGCTAACTATCTAGCTAAGTGCTTAGAATTCCAACAAGTTAAGGTAGAACACCGACATTGATTAGGATTGTTACAGCCCCTACCAATCTAATAATGGAAATGGGAAACCATATCCATAGATTTCATCACCAGATTACCAAAGTCGACTAAAAAAAATGATGCCATCATGGTCATGGTGGACAAATTGAGTAAGTCTTCCCATTTCGTCCCTATCAAGTCAACCTGCAAGGCAATAGATATTTCCAACATCTTCATGAAGGAGATATTCAAACCACATGGCATGCCCAAGGAATTTATATTTGACAGAGACACCAAATTTACTTCAAGCTTTTGGAAATCCCTAATGGTTGGCTTTGAGACTAAATTGTTGTTCAGCACAACCTATCACCCTCAAAATGATGGACAAACAGAAAGAGTGAACCAAATAGTGGAAGACATGCTAAGGATGCATGTAATTCACCAACCTAAGAAGTGTGAAGACTACCTACCATTGGTAGAATTTTCCTACAACAATGGCTATCAAGAATCCTTGAAAATGAACCCTTTTGAAGCCCTCTACGGTAAACAGTGCAAGATTCCAATCAGCTGGAATAATCCAGTGGACATAATTACAATCGGACCCGACATGTTGAAAGAAATGGAACAACAAGTAATTCAGATAAAGAAAAATCTGAAGATTTCTCAGTATAGACAAAAAATTTATGCCGACGGGAAAAGAACCCCTCAAGAGTTCAAGAAAGGAGACCATGTCTACCTCAGAGTTAGACCCAGGAAGAGTTCCCTAAGAATGGGAGCCTGTGCCAAGTTCGCACCTCGGTATTGTGGACCCTTTGAAGTCTTGGATAGGGTGGGACCTGTAGCCTATAGGCTAGCACTTCCTCCCAATGTAAAGGCACATGATGTTTTTCATGTTTCATTATTGAAGAAATATGTACATGATGCTAATCATATAATTGACTGGTCTATGATCCAGGTGGATCCAGAGGGAGAATTCCTGCCAGAACCCCAATGCATATTAGACAGGAAGGAAACCTCACTCAAGAACCGAACCATTGCACATGTCAAGGTGCAGTGGAAACACTTTGGCCCAGATGAGGCTACGTGGGAAATGGAGGATTCCATGAGACAAAAATATCCGATTTTTTTTAATCCTGTACATACATGTCATGATGATAGATAGAACACCGAGGATGATGTTCCTTTAAGGGAGAGGGAATTGTAACACCTTGTTTCCCCCAGTTTGTAAATATAACTATATGGGCCAAGGAATTATGGAAAACTTAAAAGTGTGAATGTTTGATTTGATGGACCTCGTGTAGAAGGTCGATGAATGTAAATTATGTTATTTTAATAGAAAATGGTCACATGTTGCATGACTGTTGAAAGTGGGGATGTGATAAGATCAATTACTTAGATCAAAACAACCCTCTGACCTTGGAATGAATTACAGTCGGGTTAGTAGGTGGGAAGGCCTCCTCAAGAGTTAGTAAGGGGATGGGGCAGACTACCCATCCATAAGGCTTCCAGACCTGACCACAGACTGAGAATTCGAGCCACACACAATCTTGTTGAGGTAGGCAAGAAAGGAAGTGTGGTGGGAAGAGGGAGACTTGCGAAGAAAAGGAAGAGATGAGAGAGGAATCTCTCGAGTTTGAGGAAGGACTGAAAGAGGAACAGTGAGTTCTGATCACATAAGATAGAGATTAAGCCGGGTGAAGGAGAGTAACCTTTGTCTTGATCTATTTCTATATTGGGAGAAGGAGAGTAACCTTTGCCCCTAACTTCCATTGAGCTGGAAGTAAGAGATTGATTCTCAAAGAATCATGGTTTAATCTCGGGAGTGGCTAGTGATAAATCCATTGGAGTGACTGAGCCTATGGTTGGGTGGAAATGAGCACCCCTTTCAGCGGTCACATCACGCTCTATGGTTTTGATAATTGTTTTCTTGCCTTATGTTTTGAATTATAAACAATGGATGCATGTGAATATTTATATGTCTATAAAGGGTTCTTTCTCTGTATTAAATGATTAAGGAATGAGTATGCGTTTGTTCCCTTGAGAACCTATATTTCTGCCTGATTTTCCATACGCCCCAGTTTAGTTGCTCGAAAACGCTTTCCCTAGGGATTTACATCATTGTTCCAGAGTCGAAGCAAGCCTCTTGGCATAGCTACCATTTTGGTAACCTCACAAGTTACCTTGCCTTGATTCATAGCTTAAATATCTCTGAGTTGGGAAGGCATTTCCTTCATATCAGTAGTCTAGGAGACTCTGAACCTGCACCTATTTCCTTATCCAAAAACCCGACTAAGAGAGGGGATCATAGCCCAAGAGTTATATGAAGACCCACATGACCTGGGTCTAGGAAAATTGGAACTCGAAGCTCCGATATGTCAATTTTTTACAACCATCGATCTATGGATGGAGATCGAGGGTGGGGAATCATTATGGAGCGCGAAGGTGAAAGTAGTGGATGCGCTAGTTCCCGGACCACAATTCACCATTGTCGTTGATCTCGTCGGATAGAAGATCAACGACTATGGTTCGACCAAGTTGGGCAAGTACTTCCAGATTGCATAGGTTAAGTTCTCTGATAAAGAGCACACACGTTGGGACCCAGCAATTTCTATGAACTGTCGATCGACATACACCACGGTACCAGTCGGATCATGACCGCCAGACCCTAAATAGTTGCGAGATGGGTGGTCATGAACCCTTTTGGAAATCTGCGGAGTAACAAAGTCCCTCAGTACCATTGGTGTGAGAGAATAAAAAATCTCAGAAGAGATAACGTTTTCAATAACGAAGACAAGACCCGAGATATACAGACTCGCAGGAGGAACGAAGGTTGAGGCCTTTGAACATATACCAAACTGTCCCAAGTCAGAATATGTCAAAATCTCAGAAGGAGGAGCGACAACAACCGTCAGAATGACTGTAGGGAGAAGCTCAGACCGTTAGATCAACGTCTAGGGAAGAAGAGGAGAAACACTGGGAAGAAACATATTCTAATTGTTGGATCTGAGTGTGAAGGGATGATAGTCATTCGATCTAAGGTAAGGTACACGAGCTTTAACATTTGTGTGTACGAGAGGGTGGACTGGCCAAGGTCTCGAAGTCTCGAAGTTGATCCTGGCCATTGATCGCTAGGAGACACGTGTCAGCAGATCAGTAACTCCAGAGAAATGACTTCGAGAGTTTCAGACTGAGATTTGAAACTCCCGAAGGCCGCGGAGCTGGAGTCCCCAAGTAAATCTCAATTGTCAGAATGAAAGGGACACGTGGTAGAGATATGTTGTCCTTGGGTGAAAGTAAAGTTTGATATTTGAGGTTCCCAAATCCCAGAGAGATGAAGGAGATCTGAACCGTCAGATCCAGAGGGACACATGATGATAGATCATGGACTTCAAAGGAGTCACCTCGAGAGTTTCAAATTGAGAGTTGAAACTCCTGAAGGCCGAAGTGCCAAAACACCAAAGGGTCGAAGAACTTAGAGCCATCGATCTGCGAGGAGACACTTGTCAACATATCACAAGCTCTAGGTGAATTATACTGGGGTTTCAGTTGAGAGTTAATATTTCTGAACCCTGAGGACCTGAAGTGAATCTGGACCGCCAAATCCAGAGGGACACATGGTGGCAGATTGTGGACTTCGGAGAAATTTGTTCGATATTTTTCAGTTGATATTTGAGACTCCCGAAGTCCAAAGAGCCGAAGAGCTGAAGTAAATCTCAAGCATTGGATCGTCCGAGGAGAATCTAGACCATCTGATCCAGAAGAGACATGACGTAGATCTATGGATTCTGGGTAAAGTCCCGAAGTAATCCATAATCATCGGATCAAGAGGACGGGTGGCATAAATCTGTAGATTTCGGGTGAAGACCCGAAGTAAGCCTCAACCATTCAATTCAAGTGGGCATGCGGTAGGAATCCGCATACTTCAAAGGCAAGTGAAGTTGAGATTTGAGATCTCAAAAGTTCGAAGACCCGAACGAAATATCAACCATTGATGAAGAAAAGGGTCGCAGGATCGTTGATCTAGTTGAAAGGTCAAATCCCCAAAGTAGAGTTAGAGCCGTTAATTGAGAAGGACATGTTTCTGCAAATCGTCGACTCCGAAAGATTGATGTACAGAAGAAAGGAAAGTTTGAGACTTGATAATTCCGAAGTCCAGAATTTCGACACAAATGACACTCGTTGATTTGAAAGAGGTCAGATCTGATCCGTAGCTTTGAAATGGATAGATCTGAGCCGTCATTTCAATGACACCGTCAAGATAGTGAGATCGACGGTCCTGTAGCATTGTGGAGATCGGAGGTTCACAAACTTTAAAAAGTCGAGGGTGGGCCACAATACAAACCACGGTTTTGGAGAAAGGACACGTGGAGGCTCAAGGAGAATTGCAGACTAAAAATTAGTTTGGTTTCAAACTGCCTTCGATTGCACTCACAATTATGTGTTTGTGTGAGGTCATCGCCCAAGGTCACCTCTAAGGAGAGGCCAAGAGAAAAGGGGCTAACGCCAATTTCGAGACTTTGCTGAAGCCCAAAGGAGAAGGTTGTTGGTATCATAAGACCTGCACTAGAGGCTGAAAGGGTCTATGTTTGATTAAGATGTTAGAATATCAAGGTCTCAAAGTCTCATTTGACTTAGAGGATCAGAGAATCTTGACCGAAGGGTTAGGTTGAGTCCCAGAATTTCCAAATTAGAACCTGTGAAATATCTTATCCATTTTAAAACATAAAAACATTACCCTACTCTATCAGGCTAGGGGATTAACTAGGTCGAATTATTTTTCCTCTCAATGGAAAGAGAGTGATGAACTGGGATAGAGAAAGAAGCGATAGAGGAATGGGATTTATTTCATAGAGCTCTTATTGTCTCAGGGGTCTATCTACAATACATAACATATGAGTTGATGTGGATTGGGGGAGATAAATCAGGAATTCTCTTTGTCAAAAATGTCTATGATGCCTTAATGAAAACATTCCGGACACAACCAATCAATTGGTGGAGGATTTCATTCTGGAAATGGGATATATCCTTAAAGATAAAACTTTTTATCTGGTTAGCAGTGGATTTTTTTTTTTAACTTGGGACAACTTACAATTACAAGGATGGGAAGGACATAGTTGTTGTCACTTGTGCAAAAAAGAATCAAAGACTGTAAATCATCTATTGATCTATTGCATCTTTACAAAGAAGGTGTGGACAAGAATCTGAAATGGGATAAAGTTAAAAAAAGAATGGGAAGAAAACACTTTAACAGATTGCTATAAAAAATGGTTAGAGAAGAAGATCGTCCCAACTACTCTACCTACACTTATTTCCTGGAATGTTAGGTTGGATAGAAATAAATTCCTTTTTCGAGCAAGGGTCTCCTTCCATCATTTTTGTAGTCACAAAGTCTCTTGGAGCACTAAAAAGGATCACAATTCATCAACATTTTCCTCCAATTCACTCTTGTATACCAAATCAACAAGCATGCACTACAGTGGGATGTTTTGATGGAGCAACTCAATCTAATGGCCAACGGTGTGGAGCAGGGGGGTGACAAAACTTCATATTTTTCTGTATATAGATGGACTTTCAACTGTGGAGAAGGTACAAACACAAGGGAATAATTACTGTGTGTATGGGAAAAATTGACCTTGGAAACTCGGTTGGCTATTAGAGACATCCAGGTATTGCGAGATTCAAAAATAGTAATTGACTGGTTAAATGATAAGGGAAGTCTACAGTTCTGTGCATTAGACTACTGGAAGAACAGAATCAAGGACCTTATCAAAAACTTGAGAGAAATCAGTTTCACTCATATCTACAGAGAATACAATAGGGAGGTAGATTTACTATCAAAACAGGCTATTCAGAAGCCAGAAGGAAAAATATCATATTACACTTGGGAAGATGGAAAATAAGGCCCCACTATGTTCATAACCTTATATTAGCGTAACCATAACTTTATGTTGTTTTGTTTTGTTTAGAATGAGATGGTGACTAGTGTATAACTCTCTCATAAGAGATGAAGGAATACATGGCAGCCTATGTGATGTCTAGTTTTGTTGTTTTCTTGGTATCTTCATGGTAATCTGGGGCATAGGGAAACATTTTGATGTATTGTGTTTCAGCCCAGTTTTGGTTATGTCAAGCTATGTATGATTTATTTTGTGAACAAATTATATATCAATATAATTGACAAATTTTCGATTGAAAAAAAGTATGACGACTTATGTTTTAAAGCAATGACTTTCTTATGAATATGTATTAGTGTTAGTCGATTATAAAAAAACATATCACTTTTTTTAAACCCTCCTCGCGACTCTCCCTGAGTACATCTCTTCTCAACATCTTTGTCATGTCGCGCCTGACTTCGAAGACCGATTTATGGATGTTGTCCAAAGAATTCTGCAACTTCATAAACCCATCGCACCTAGCACAAGAACGTTGTGGTTGAGGAGAAAGCGAGGAAAAAATAGGAGGTGAAGGTGGTGGCGGAGTTGTAGAAGAAGTGTGTGGGGAGGAGGAAGAGGTGTGGGGGGAGGAGAAAGAAGAATGGGGGGATGTGGAGGAAGTGAGGGGGGTGGTTGGGCTAGGGATAACAGACGAAGAAGGAGGGTGGGAGGGAGGTCGGTGTAATGGTGGCACTTCTGGGCTGAGCTCAGGTGCAAAGCTGATTGAATTTCACATGCTATCAAACCACTCCACTCTGCATACCCATGGGGAGGACAATGGAGGGAGATATGGGGTAGAGGCACAACCTGTATTCTGAGGCAAGTCCGGTGTAATTTTCCTTCCGTGCCCATGAGAGTCGCGCCCCCACGCTCTATACCACGCAAACCCTCTCTTTGATTTTCCCCTTTTCCTTGGCATCGAGAAGAAACACAGGAGGGGGGGGGGATGGAAGTGAAATGAAAGAGAATGGACACGAACCAAAGACAGAAAAATCCCAGGTTGGAGCTCTGAGGAGCTAGGGCCGAGGTGTGAGGATGAGCGAAAGAGCTGACCTAAGCGAAGTATAACCCATAGCTCCATAACTTGTGATGGGACTGGATGGAAGGACAACCTATCACCTTAATTGTGTCTACGAACTAGAGTGCCATCGCCATAACGAGGCATGTGCGAGGGAGATAATGAAGGTTCTCTTCCCAGAGACTTGAATGCATATAGTTAAATGCGAGCATTGGAGGGCGGGAATGTGGTGTGCGGTGGCGATACATGGTGGTGAGTGAGGCCAAGTTCCTCCCACCAGTAGAAAGGCACAATGTTCTCAGTGACACCCCATCCGGGGGGTGTCTTATTATTTTTAAATTTAAATGAATATTTAAAAATAAGGTAATATTTATTTTAAACATTATATTTAAATAATGAGAATTATTGGTCAGTTGCGACTAATACTCATGGATATGGGACATAGATTAATGACTTACACTATGGAGTTAATCTCGAAAATGATATCTAATATGTTTCAATACGGAAGCCCCTCTATGCTTAAATAATAAGAGTGAAGGGAGCTCTAAATGGATAGTTCATAAGGCACAATACTTGCTAAGGTTTTGCAAATGGGGTAGCAAGCTAAGTGGGCTTGATTGTGGGGAAAACTCCACACTTAAGCGTGCTTGAGCCAGAGGCGTCTTGGGATGGGTGACCACTTGGGAAGTCCTGGTTACCAGGTGCAAGCCCTGGAAGTGATGATTGATGCTATGCGATTCATTTCGCTGGTTTCAATCCCATTTCTTCACCCCTATGAGCATCACCCGATGCAATGAGTGTTAAGTGGACTATTCAAATCATGAGAATCATTGGTCAGTTGCGACTAATACTCATGGATATGGGTCATAAATTAATGACTTACACTACATAGTTAATCTCGAAAATGATGTCTAACATTTATAATTTTTAGCTTATCATTTTAAAAATATTAAGTTTTGTTCAAGTTAAATATTTTTTTATTAAGGTTTATGTGTAAGTAATATTTAAGGTTTATATGTGTAAGCCATATTAAAAATATGCACGAGTACATTGTAAGTCATATGCGTCTTAACAAAGCACACTATTTACATTTATTGTAGTTCTATTAAATCCATAATATTTGGGAAGATTTTAAAAGCAATAAAACTTGCT
>SNQJ01S0027125.1:8395-33510 GCA_010110895.2 Picea sitchensis
CAACCTCCTTTTACCCCACTTAAATGTTCAAGTACAAGATGATTCAAAATGAAAATGTCTCCTTGGTATATATAGGAGACTAGGAGGTATAATTACAACTAATGGCTTAAAGCCGACATAAATAAAATAACATTACTAATATAGTATGCCCCAATTAAGGGGCAATGATCCAATATTAGGGCTTAACATCAGTCAATTATGCAATTGTTTTGTTCAAAAAGTGTGCACCTTGATCACTAAGTAATATGTGTGAACATCCAAACCTTGTGACTAAATTATCGAACAAAAACCACGTAGTAGTCTCCACAGTAATATATGTAACTGGTGTTGCTTCTTCCCACCTTGTCAAATACTCTGTTGCAATGATGATGTACCTTGCACCTTATCTTACTGCTTGTGGATTGATTGGTCCTACAAAGTATGTGTCCCACTTATCAAATGAATTCAACGTAAATTTTGGATTCAAATGCATTTCATCTCTCCTAGACAAATTTCCCACTCTTTGGCATACATCGCATTACTGACAATACTCCTTTGCATCTTTGTGAACTGTAGGCCACCAAAGCCCTACGCACAAAATATTTTGTGTAGTTTCTCTCCCTGCATGATGTCCTCCCGCAATTCCATCATGTGCCTCTTCAAGTATCATCGACCTTTCATGTTCCATTACAAAATGTCTTAGTATTCCATCTGCACCCAACTTGTATAGATTCCCTACAATCAATTGATAATCCATTTCTTTCACTTTTAGTTGCTTCTTCTATGCTACTGTCATCTCGAAGGGAGCCATACATGTACTTAGAAACTTCACAATGTACGAAAAGTAATCATCCACGATCCTTACTGCAAATAACTATGCATCTGGTAAGTTATGATCTAAATTACCTGCATCCTCACCTGTCAATATGCGTGATATATTATCTGGTCTTTCATTCAACTTCCCTAGTTTTAATACAACTTCAAAGTCACATTCCCAAAATAATAATAGTTATCTGCATATTCTCCCTCCCAACACAGGTTTGTTGACTAAGTAATTTAATGCATAATGGTATGTATACATCTTGATGTGAGACCCCAATAAATAATTCTTGAACTTTTTTAGTACATAGACCATTTCCAATCCTTCTCGTTATGTAGTTGTATAATTCTTTTCTGCTATAGACAACTTCCTACTTGAAAAAGTGATTGGATGATCTATGTCCCCTTCCCCTGGTTGTGACAACACTGCAACCAATGCTATGGATGATGCATCTACATGTACATGGAACTCTTTTTTCCACTACGGAAATATAAAAAACAACATGGTTACCAGTTTCTGTTTCAAAGCATCCAACCCCTTATGACAGTCCTCATTCCATTGAAACTTGGATTCCTTCTTCAATAAATTTTCCATGGGTGATGTGATCTACGCATATCCTTTGATAATAACCTATATGAACCAACGTTTCCCTCAATTTTCTGATTGATGTAGGGGGTTCTAACTCCATAATTACTACGATCTTGGCTGGATCTACTATAGTCTCTATTTGCATACTACATGTCCCAAGATAATTCCAAAAGATGCGCAAAAGATACACTTATTTAAGTTCAACAAATTATGATACTGTCTGCACTGATATAACATGAGTTGAATAAATTCTATATGATCCTTCAGTAGACTGAACACCGTCCAATCATCCAAGTATACTTCTAGGAATTTATGGATGAACTCTTTGAATGCTACAACCACTACCCTAGAAAACACCGTAGGGGAATTATTCAATACAAATGGCATAACAGTATACTGATAAATCCCCCACTCCATCACAAACATGGTCTTGTTTCGATCCTCCTGTTCGATTATTATTTGATGGTATCTAGAGAATCCATCTATAAAAGAGTAAGTTTCCTGGCCTCCTACATTCTCCAGTACCTCATACATGAATAGTGTTGGTAATGAGTCATGTGAGCATGCATCATTCAACTTCCTCAGATCCACGTAGATCCTAATTCATCCTGTATTCTTGTCCTGCACCACCAGTGGGCTAATCCACTTAGATTCTTCTACCGATTTGATGATTCCCACGTCCAATATCTTGTCTATTTACGCCTTGACCTTCTCCTTATACCCTAGGTTTAACCTGTAAGATCTCTTTCGTACTGGATTAGCTCTTGGTTTCAGTGGGATATTCATCTCACCTAAGTCTCCTTCTATCCCCTTCATGATTGAAAATTTTGTTGGGAATACGTCTCAATATTCTCACATTAAATCTACAATCTTCTCAACTATCTCATCATTCCAATAATCTCCTATCTGCGCAAACTTGGGAATATCTATCTTCCTAATGTTTACCTTCCACGTATTTATAGGTTGTGTATATTCGGTGGATTCAAGCTCTGGCCCTTCTACTTCTCATTCTCCTTCTGTCTCAGGTACTTGTACATTCCTGGGATGCTCTTCCTCATACTCATCCTTAGCTACATTATATCACTCCAATAGCTCATGGACAGTAATCTTGGCTATGTGTGCACTACATACTGGTACTAGTACTACCTCTATCATCTCGTCTTTGGAAAAGATATTCATTCGAATAACCTATAGTTCTACATCTACTGATGGAGATTCATGTTCAAGTTTGAACACGATTTTGAACCTTTGGACTAGTTCTTCCCATCTTGTTGTCTCCTTGTGTATTTCCAATTCTAAATACCAGTTCTTAGGGATTGTGTCCAATGTGTGTATAAATATGTGTGTCCACTTTGTTTCCGGTATTGAACTCCATAAAGACCTAAATTTCTCCACATGACCTGTTGGGTCACTCTCTCCTGTATACTTCTGCGCAATTTTTTCCTCAGAGCCAAACTGTATCTGCATTAGTCTACTACATTGTGACTAGTATTTCATTCCCTTTCTATGTGCAGCCCACCATCTAGCTGGAGTTTCCTTCAAGATGACATCAAGTGCCAACAAACTTTTGTTTTAGGGTAGCTGCAACTCCAATTCTTGTAAAAAAACACTTATCTTAGTTAGTCTATTGTACCTAGGTGGATCACATAGATCCATTACAATCTAGCACAAGGATCGGTTTATGCATGCACATCATGTAGTTGAAAATTCATGCATCCTCTGCTACCAATGCTCTAGACCTACTTCTGAATTTGGTGCACATGAACTAATACATATCCAACTTAGCGCACCATCTGTTGTTGGGTTGACATAATCCCATATCTACGCAGTCAAGTTGTATAAGTTTTCAACGTCATTCCCTCTTGTTGTCTCTATGTATCTCTTTCCTTCTGAAAGGTCCAAGAGTGTAGTAACTTTCAAATATCCAACCTCAAATATCATCTATCTCCTCTTCAAGTTAATGATTGCCTCATTATCTAAATCCAATTATAGTCCCATCAATGCTCGATATGGTTGATTGTCATCCAAAATATCAATAACTTCAAAGTCTACCATGTTGCACACCCCATCTATGTTCACAGGTACTCTTTTCAATCGCCCAATTGAGACTATTTTGTGCTTATTCGTGAGCCTTAACTAAACAGGAGACCATACCATCTTGGGTTTTCCCATCATCTCCCATGTCTTCTTAGGTAACGCATTCACGTCATACCCTAACTCCAAGATAACATAATCAACATCATACTCTCCAATCGGTGCACTGAACCTAAATTCTTCATTGGTTCTCTTCGTACACAATACCTAATTTACCATTCCTTGTGCGACATGAGTTTCCCTTCCTATTGTATAGTGATCAATCATGTCATATAATGTACTCAATGCAGTTTCATCCTTCATTGGCTCTATACAACTCCTCAGGATTTTTTTTATTGTACTTACCTTCCCAATTGGTTTCTCTGGCACAACACGATATTCTATACGAGGCACATATGATGTTGATTCTCCCCACTGCTGTTTGAGTAATTGTTTTCTTCCTTTTTGATATGTCTCCTTTTATTTTTGTGGATCAAATGATGATACTAGACCTTCTTACTTTCTTACCCACTCATTAGTCTGCTTTCCTTCATTCGTCATATCAACCCCTATTCTATCTCCTCCACGTGTAACAACTTCTACTCTTGGTTCTTCATTATGTCTTTTGGATGATATCTTCACATTATGATTCAGATCATAGATGATTTTAGGGGCTAAATTTCGCTCATGGTCTAATTTTCCATGGTTTTTCCAAAAACGAGATTCGTTATTTTAAAAATGATTCGCCCAAATTCTATAGGATAAAATTATTTTACCTTAAAAATCGCCCAAATTTTATAAAAAATATATAAAATCCTTAGAAATTTGAATACTTTTACAAAAATATCGCCAAACATTTATAGTTGGCATATGAAGGATAAGTAAGATTCACCAAGGTTTCTATATTTTAAAATAAATTTCCATCGTTAAAATCATCCCTCATTCAGATTCTAGTTTGGGTTTCCTATAGCCCGTCACTTCACAACTAGTTGGGGACATTTTCCTGTCAATTGATCCAATGCTCTACAATATGTGCATGCCATACACTGATTATGGTAGTCGCGGGCCAAGTGTCCAGGTTGATTACAGTTACAACATATAATCGATCCTCGTCCTCCTGTACCAAAATTTGCTCTACCTTGGCCTCTACCAAATTTTCCTCTCTTCCTTTGATTAAAACTTCTCTTATTGTTATACTGCAGACCACCATTTTCTTCTGCAACATTCTCTTCTTAGATCGTGTACATATCTTATGTGCACTCCCTCATTAATTCAAACATGCGAAAATCCTTCTCTTTGTGTCCTACAGACTTGCAAAATTTGCAAAACAAGTTCTTTGATGTACTCTGATACTTTTGTAGAAACAAACACTTAGTGGGATGATGGCCCCATTTCTTACATATCTCGCAGTATCCCCCCTGGTAATGGATTCAATGATCCAACTGCCAAATACTATGTGAATGATGGGAATTTGTCCTTATGATGGCCTTTAGTCCTGCACTTGGTACACCAACTTGTTCTCATTTCTCCTTCCCTTTTGTAATATTGGCCATCTAAATTGTCAACGCATCCAACTATGCCTGAACTTATTCCATTCCTCCACTATCTTGTACCTAAGATGACTCTAATTTCATTGCAATTTCTAGGGCCTCGGGATGTGACATAACCTTCTGTTGAATTAATGGCCTACAAATGTGTGGTATGAGTCCTGCAATAAACCACTCTTAATGTTTTTGATCTCGGATCTGGAAAGTCAATCTCCCCATCACATCCTTAAATCTATGATTGAAATCCCATACCGACTTTGTTTGTAACATGTTTGATCTCCTTTAGTTCTATGATGTACTGAAACTTTGACTTTGGATTTTTGAACTCCTTTAGTAGCACTTGCTTTATTTTTTCCAAAGTTCTGGCCCATCTTGTAGGCAGGATACTCTGTAACTTCATATAACATACTAGCACATGACCTCTAAATGTTGTCACTAAGTGCACAATATTCAAAAATTCATCATGTACATTCTTAGCGAACCAAATTGTTTCGTAGACAAACATATGTTGTTCTGGATCCTCTGATCCCACTCCATGGAAATTGGAAACTCTAAGAGTATTATCTACCCCTTCCATGTTGCTTTGTGTATTCCCTCCTCTTAGTGATGCTGGTTGACTTTGATTCTGACTTTGCATGCTACTTCCACTACTCTGACTGCTACTACTCTATCATCCTTGGCTAACTATGATGTATTTTCACATATATTCAACTGTTATCCATAATTGTGGTGGCACACACAAGGTCATAGATTCGACATAGGATCTTATCTGATTAGGACTTACTAGTTCTTCAAGTATTGGAATTGCCTGGATATCCTCTTCTTTTCCTCCTATATATATTATCTCCACGATGTGGACTAGTGCACAAGGATATCTCCCCCAGTATTTTTGCTCTTGTACCTCCTTCCTATACACAACTCTCCAAAATCATATCATTCCTCTAATATACTGTCTTCTTTCATACTCAGTCCCTCCCTTCCTTTTCCATCGCTTTCTCCATTCTCTCAAACGATCCTCTTGTCATACTCTGTCTCCCCTATGTGCGTGAACCCCTTCAACCATCAGATTCCACGATCATCACTTGTTTTTCACACAATAGCATCTTTATCCACGTGACTAATTATTTCAAGAACCTCCCGCACAAAACTTTGAAAAAGTCCCTTTCCGCAACATTGTATGATTGAATGCAATCTACCGCAAACTCTGTAATATATCCTCCTAATATGCTATCCAACAAAAAGTCAAATTATCAATTAGTTAGGTTACTTACATCATTCAACTATATTATCAATTTAGGAGTCCAATTCATCTGCGCAGTTTCCTTAAACCTTCTAGTTTTCTCTACTAACCTTTCTAGCCACTTTGTCAAAATATTTAGGAATTCACCAAAGAAGATTTCATGTAGATTTGTGTACACATACCTATGCAACCATTTCTTTTCACTCATCTAAGGATTCTTGTTCTCTTGTCATGAAAACTCTCGTTCCTTTATTTCTAGCTATTATGTGATCTCCTTCTTAGTTGACCTCCAAAACATTCCCTTAATCACAAATTCTCAGTCCCGCCGACATAACCATTTGTTGGCGCTTCATTTTTCATGTGTTGTAAGACCCAAGGTTTGATTTATGTATGACCGAAAAACCCACCAGACACCGACCCTTTCGGCATCACCTTCTTGCGCAGATGAAGTCTCACCTGAGGTATCTATTGTGACCGTGAGAACTAAGATTCTGCAGTAGTAAGGGAATGGGAGGAAAACATTCAGTTCATTATTCCTTATTATATGTATGTTTGTGGCTTGTTTCTATTAAATATTACTTACTTAAGATTAAGATTTCTATACTCAGCATAATTCTAATTATTACATAGATTCACTATGGTTATAGTCATGAACATTTCACCATAATTAATCCATAAGACAAGTCTATTCTACAAGGAATATGAACATAGTTCATAAGCACACATAGAAAATCATATAACACAACATTCAGTATCATCTTTGAAACCTCCCTTTATTTATTCTTTTTACCAACAGACTGTTGCATTCCTGACTCTGGAATTCAACATACACCACAACATAACATCACATAACTTTCATGGAACTGAAACCCAACCGTAGTAGAGAGAGAACCCCTAATCTCCCATCCCGTTACATATTTATATAGAAATATGGGGATAAAAATACTAGTCTATTCATCCCAAAAATACCCCATTACAATGCATGGCTAGCTTAGTTAACTGGTTGTTTGACGACTTTCTTCTACTTTTCAACCTTCATGCTGCTTTTCTCTTATTCTTCAATTTATGGAAAGTCAGGCTGTCATCCTCCTATTATGTTTTATTCTCTCGCTCTCTTTCTTGATTCTCTAATGGATTCATTCTTCTATCTATGCATTGTCTTCCTCCTGTGCACTTTCCTCCATCTGCGTACTATCCTCCTGGATGTGTCTTAGTTGCTCATATACTTTCCTCCATCTGCGCACTTTCCCTATACTTGGGATTTTCTCCCAAAAATGTATCGAAACTTCCTGTTCAACAGAGGGGTATTTTGAGAGAATAACATAAGAGGGTGGATTATGTTTCATCCATACAAGCCACAATATCAAAGGAAACTCCATAGAGATTTCCTCTTTCTTTGTACTTGCATTTGAAGAAAAGAGAGAGAAAAGTAGCCTCACCTTCTAGCTGGGTTTTCTCCCATATTGGGTTTCCCAGGTTATGTCTTGTGTTTATTAGTGGATGGTGTGTGAGAATTTATTTATGTTCTCTATTTTTCTCATTTCATCTATTTCATACATTTTAAGAATACAACTAGTAACTAAAGAATCCAAGATCTAAAGGAAATTAACCTTCATAGTAAATATTTCAGTATTTTATTAGATCTGTTGTGATGAACTATCTAGTGGAATATCCACAACTATTTACATATCATATTAGTATAAGAGAAGGTTTTTTTGGGGTATTTTTTGGAAATTTGCAAGGATATAGGAATCAATTTAAGAATAAAGTCACAAACCCTAGCCATGTCAGATGAGCTTGTTCATAAAAACCCTCAAGATCCAGCAAAGGAGAGATTTGCGAGGCTAGAAGAGAAATTCATTGACATATATCACGATATGTCCCTCTTCATGAGGGATCTAACAAGTAAGATCAGACCATTCAAAGAAGTTGGATGCTCTAACTGATAGATTTGATCATATGGGAAACCAGGGGATAAAAAAGACCCAGAAAAGGAGTCATGGAAAGAACCTGAGAAAGAGAAGTTGAGTTCTAGTACCGTAAACCCTTAATAACCTTTATTCAAGAGGGAATAAAAATTGGACATAAATCCATACCAAGGTGATATCGATGCATTAAAACTGAATTATTGGTTGTAGCAACTAGAAGTTGATTTCAGTGTTCACCATATAGATGAACAATAAAATATATCATTTTCCAAGATGAAGTTAGAGGGCCAAGATTCAACTTGGTGGGAAATCCGTACATAAACACTTATGTTGGAGGATGATCTGCTAGTATCTAGGTGGTTGGAATTCAAAACCCTCATAAAGTCCCAATTATACCCTATTTGGTATGTAGATGACCAATGGATCTAATGGAACTACTTCATGAAGAAGTAAGGGAAGAGTGTACAGGAGTACACCACCATGTTCAAAATCATGGTTATCATGCTAGGTTTCTCTTCCAAGATCCCATATTTTCTCCTCAAGTATCTAGGGGGTATACAAAGCGAGGGATTCAAGAAATTAGTTGAAATAAACTCTGATGTGGATGAGAATATTGTTTCACATTAATGAATAAGTAGGTGAATCTAAGTATCCTTGATCATTAGGAAGAGAAGGAGATTACCAAACTCTTACACATCAAGATCTGGGTCAAGAAGACCAAGATATATGTTTTTCTCAACTCCAGTTCACATACTATTCTCATAGCAGTGGATTTGGTCAACAATCTTGGATTGGAGGTTCAAAATCATCCTATCCCATATCCATTAGGATGTGTGAACAAGGATGTGGATATCAAGGCAACAAAACAGTGTAAGATTAAATTTGATGTAAGTGTTTATTTTATTATTGAAGTGGAATTGGACGTGGTACCCCTTGACATATGTGGAGTAGTGTTTGGATCCCCTACATATATCTGAGGATGCAATATTCATGTGGAGAGAAAACCATTACTTGTTGATCAAGGATGAGAATCCCTACTTAATCAATTCACACAAAGGTAAACCAAAGATCTCATTGGTAAGTTCCAACTAAGATAAGACGTTGATTAGTTCCAGTAAGAAATATGTTTTTTATTTCTTAAGAGAAAATTAGTTTGGTGATGAGTCGATAAGAGTAAAGGAATCCCTGGAGGGGTGTACTAAAGATTTGAAACATGAATTGGAGGAGTTTTTATAAGAATACAAAGGATTTTTCCAGGAGCCTAAAGGGATACCACCTAAGAGGGAAGTGGAGCAGGAAACACAATTATTTCAAGACTCCACATTGTTGAATATTGGGCTATATATACATGTCCATCCTAGAATAAAATGCAGTGAAGAAGAAATTGAATCATCTATTGGAGCAGGGTTTAGTTTGACCAATCACCTCACTTTGTAGGTCACCTATCATAATTTTAACAAAGAATGATGGGACTTGGTGAATGTGTATAAACTATAGAGAAATGGAAAATATTATACTAAAAAATAAGTACCCTCTGCCCATGATCAATGATCTGTTAGATTAATTGTAGAATGCAAAATATTTCACCAAGATGGATCTCAAATTGGGATACCACTAGTTACTCATCAAAGAAGAAGATACTTGGAAGACCGCCTTCAAGACACGACAAGGTTTGTATGAATTTTTGGTCATGCCATTTAGTTTATGTAATGCACTATCTACATTTATGAAAGTGATGAATGATGTATTACTCCCATATCTAGATTCATTTGTTATAGTCTATTTCGATGATATATTGGTTTATAGTGCTATCTAGGAGGAGCACATATCACATGTCATGTAAGTGTTAGAGACTCTAAGAAAGCACCAATTGTTAGCTAACCTCAATAAATGTGAGTTTTCTCAATAGTCTTTGGTGTATTTTGGGTATGTGATCGGTGGAGGGGATCTCAAGATAGATCCTGCAAATATGGAGTCCATCATGAAATGGAAAGTTCCTACAAATTCCACCGAATTTAGGAGATTTTTTGGGGTAGAAAAATACTTTTGGAAGTTCATAGCTTCATTTTCAACAGTAGTTGCACCACTCCACACCATAAGAATGACTGGTAAGAGTTTCCGATGGGGGAAGAATTAGTAGAAGGATTTTGATGAGATGAAAAGAAATATTAGTTGAGCACCGGTTCTCACATCACTAGACTTGAAAAATCCTTTCAAAGTGCAGACAAATGAAAGTGTGTATGCCATTGAAGAAGTTTTGATGCGAGGAGGAAGGAATGAATGCTATCACTATGAAATATTCCTTGGGGAAGTTATCAACTAAGCTACCTATGACAAGGAAATCTATGCCATGGTTCAATTTGTCAAGAAGTGAAGCATTGTTTTATGGGAAAGGATACCATCATCAAAACAGATCACCAACTGCTACAATATTTGCAAGCCCAAAGTAAGCTAAAACAAACCAAACATTGGAACTGGATTGGGTTTTAATAATAATTTAATCTAGTCATCAAGTATAAGAAAGGAAACACAAATAGGTTGGAAAACATTCTTTCAAGGCCACCCACATCTAAGATTACAACTTTGGTAACTTTGATGCACATGGAACCATTTTCCCATGATGCATACAAAGAGTAATAACATAATATGAGGACTTCAAGGAGGTTTTTAGATATTTACGTGGAAAAAATTATATAGAATAAGGTGACAAAAATGATGAATATAATTTCCAAAATGGGTTACTCTACAAGCTCGACAAGCTATATGTCCCTAAAGGTGAATGATTGCAGCTTATCAAAGAGGCTCACACCTCCAATTTTGCAAAACAATATGGCATTGAGAAGATAATTGCTAACTTATAGAGGTGTCTGTACTGGCCCAAAATGCAAGAATACGTAGTGTGGTATATTTGAGGATGTATAATTTGTTGTACCATCAAGTCTAGTAATATGAAGCAAGGTCTATTCCATCCCTTGCCTATACCCACTCTAGATTGGGAAATAATTTACATGGATTTTGTGGGAGGTTTACCAACAACTAGGAAGGGACATGACTATATATTTGTGGTAGTTGACAGGTTCATCAATATGTGCATCCTCATGCCTTGTAAAAATACCATCAAAAGACAAGAAGTAGCAAACATGTTCTTTGAACAAGCTTGGATACACTTTGGGATACCAAGGGGCATCATCTCAGACAAGGATACTAGATTTATTGGTACATTTTGGATTACATTGTGTGAGAATATGGACACTAAGTTGAAGAGATATACAACATTCCATCCACATAAAGAGTGGTAGACAAAAGTATTCAAGAGTAATTTGGTGCATCTCTTGAGGGGTTACAATCAAAAGCATACAAATACCTGGGATGCAAATTCGATCTACATACAACACTCTTATAATAGAGCAGTACACACTTCTATTGGTAAGTCACCTTTAGAAACTTTCTTTATATATTTTCCACCTTCACCCTTGGATGTTGTATATGGATATTTGTTACAGAATGTTTCCCCTGTGGATAGGTGAAACTTACCTTGGATTACCAGACCCCAATACCAAGACATAAACACTACAAATGGACACTAACATCCCTTTAAACTCATTTTAACCAATCAAAAAAGAGAGAAGGAGAAAGGGTATGATGTACATGTTTACGAAGTTTCTCCTTTCTACTTCCAATCCATGAAATTGATATTCAAACTCTCTAGTGCAACTTAATACTTGCAATGGGAAACAAATAAAAAATACTACCTCCTACTCTAGTTGATTAGGAAAAACAAATTCACCTACGAATATTGAAGGAACAATAGACAAGCACATGCAATAATACACAAGCTTGAAGGAAATAGGCCAAGTATATTAAAATGAGAACCCAAGAGAATACTTATAGACCATGGTTAATGTAGACATATCCTCTCCAAGCTCTCCTCATCTAGCCCCTTGCACGAATCTACCAAGATAAAAATGATGATACTCTAACTAACTACTCCCTCCCTTCACCTTGGAATTCCTTCTATATATAGGGTTGAGAGACACAAATACCATGAGAAAATGAAAGATATGGTTGAGGATATGGCTCGCTGATTTTTTCATTAGATCCTAAGTTGAAGCCAAAGAAAGAGGGTCGAACATAACCAACCCTATCTGAGAGAGATAGCCCATAGAATTAGGTGGAGGAGATCCCCATTTTCCCTCAAAAGAAATGATGCTCCCCCATAGTGAGATAAAAGGAACCATCCTAGCATTGGTCCCCCTTAACATGGTAGAGAGGGTACCACGTTCTTCCCCTATCATGGCCAAGGGGACGCCACCCTTCATAAATTCTAAGAAATAGGTTGAATTTTCCAAGGAAAAGGTGTGTTTTGACCTAGAAATAATGGTTTTCTTCCTCCCATATGACTTAGGGGTCATGAACAACTATTTTCATGGCTTCAAGGGTTGGAGACACCTTACAAGGTGAATGCAACAATTGGGAAGGTTCATATGACACTTGTGACAGTGCATGTGACACTTACTGAGGTGCATATGTCACTTTGCGACATTTGCACCACTTAGGGTGAGACACTTAGGTGTGCAATTTTTGTGTGTAATATATTTCTCCCTAAAGTGTGAGGTGAGAAGAGGAACAAATGGCCAAAAACATTTAAAAATTATTCAACGCAAGGGTGTTGGAGTGGGAGAACCTATAAGAAGTTGCAAACAATCATTAAATAATATTAATATATGTTCCATTTCTGAGGTAGACATACCTATGCTCAGAATACGAGATGACTCGAAGAACGACCGTCAACCAATACACTACGATCCATGAAAACAATAACTAAGGATATGGCCACCAAATATAAAATGTGGATCCATACCTCCATGACATGAACTAATCACAACCACGAAAAACACACAGTGGAGCTACGATATGACAAACATAACTACAAACCAATACAATGTGGATCTATGTGAATATATATATATTAGCAAGATTATCAACATGATGATTGTACTGAAATATTTTACATTCTCAAGTGATCTCCATCACATCCTGGGAAAATCATATAATAGAGTGAATGCCTAACCTAGGGTCTTCATCTCGATCTCGATGTGGTATAAATCTATCCATGTGAATAAATGTCTTTACATCAAACATGGTAGAAACCACTTGATTATCGATCATTGATGTATACTGTTAACAAGTGCGAGGGAAATCACTAATGATGAAAATGACTCCCAAGGTACCCTAGTACATTCCAACGAATGTCAATAAATGAGTTGAAGTCAAACATTGATGGAATCATCTGATCAAAGGTCAATGATTTAAACCTACTATCGAAAGCGAGGAGGCCTTCCATTGAGGCATGTAGGTACCAAGGTACTAACTAGTTTCTAAGTCTAATTTATGGATAATGTGCTGAAGTCGATAGGGAAAGACTTGTTGAAGGAGGGCCCTTATGTATCCCCCATCATCAACACAAAACTGTTAGGGGAAAGTTATGTGAGATGGTGGATCGAATGGGTATGGAATGACACAGGAAATGGAAACTGGTAATACTGCAGATGAATGGTTTGAAATGAAACTTCCCTTGAACATGATGAGGCATGAAAACTGACTTGGCAACATTGAATCGATGAGTACCAAGAAAATAACGTGACAGAATAAGAGCACTCTTCGAATAGATGAAAAAGTATGGCGACACATGGAGTTAGCATGACTCAGAGACAAGAAGATATCCCAATTGTAAGATGAGACACAAACATGTGCCATGTTTAAGGGCGACAATAGTTGCCATAAAGGATTCCAAAAATTTGACCCACTTCTTTCAATTTCCCCCCCATCCAGATAGATGAGCACCTCTTTATTTTTAAATGAGCTTGAGGAGGATAAATGATGCTCGGTATAGCTCATCCTTTGGATGAATTTTTCATAAATTTAGTCTCCCAAGCTCGAAAAAAGTGTAAAACAATATAGGGGAGAAATCTTCTAATCATGCTTGATTAGAGTGTTCCCTTTTCATAATTAGTCTCGCTGGGCTGAAAAAGAGATAAAATACCACTTGAAAGATACCCTTTCAAAACCTTTTTAATGACTGTGAAAGGAAGAAAATTCACATGAGAATCGTATCATGTTTAGGGAGTCTGAAAAGAGCTTAAAGGAAACTCCAAAGAGTTCTTTTTTCATACAATTTTTACAAGTTCAAAAAAGATATAAAAGTATACTCGGTAACCTATTCTCATGTATTAAGGAGCATAAGAAAGAACAAATACTAATCTTGATAACTTGTTCTTATGTATTTATGAGTACAAGAAAGAACAAAGACTAAGATCATTCTATAAAAGACTATTATGTTACGGTGGGAACAACTCCCAAGTGAGGATCACTCCTAGTAGCATGTTTCTCTAGAGGTGTCTTTCCCCAAGTTTCTTTGGAGAAATATAGTATCTTCACTCCAACATGATGTCCAGATGCTAGAGACCTTCCCCCCAAGCATTGTTTCCTTTGACGATTGTTCTTATTCTTTCGTCATTTAGGCATCCGATTACTAATATGAATATTTTCACTAAGTGGAGGAAAATAAGGTTCAAGTATTTGATCCATAGTGAGACTCGATTCGAATGGAGGGGGATTTGTTTTATTTTTTAACAATCTTGACAGAAATGATGAACTATGCTCGTAAATGTCTGTTTCATTTTTTAACGAGCTTGACACAGGAAAAGAACTATGCTCATTGAGACCAGGTAATACCAAATCATATAATTCTAAGGATTGTTGCACTGATGTTGAAATCATGTTTAACGTGGAAACTTGCATGGTGGTAGGAGTGGGAAAAGGAAAACCCCCCATGAGTGAGGAATCCTTAAGGAGACCTACTCTTACACTCTCAAAACTATTCTTTCCTAGGAAAGGGACATTATTTGCTACAACATTGTGGAGATTTGGAGTTGTATAGTCAAGTTGGTCAACAGTGATAATTTTTCCTTGATGGGTAAATCATAAGATACTAAACACTAAATATGTGACAAAATTCATCGCATAGAACCAAGTATGACCAAGTAACAAATTGTAATCTAGGGGTGCATCAACCACTTCAATATCTAATAAAACAGTCTTACCCTTCAATGTCACAACGAAATATTGCAAGAGTTTGTGAGGTTGCAAACCACATCCATCAAACACTTTCAAGGTGGTATGATATTGGGTAAGTGTAGGAGAACCAAGGGCTCTCCAACAAGGCAAAGACATGACATAGGTGGAGGATCCCTCATCCAAAACAGTATGATGGATGTTATTTCCACCAACCAAAACTTGAGTTTGGAATGCTAAGTGGTGGGAGAGCCTCTCCTTAAAATAATCTAGATTAAACGTAATTAGGTTTGACTCCTCATGATCCATGGATCCAATGGTTGACATCAAAATTATATGTTGACTTGGAAATTTTTGTATAACTTGAGGGTTGGAATAGCACAAGGTTCTTGTGCCAAATATTCAACGATGTTGTAGTTTTGGGTAGTGCATGCATTGGGGTTAAATCCCTCCTTTAAAATTACACTCTTGGGCGGGCGCAATGCTACGTTAGAAATTGGCTTCTCAATATAAAGAGGATTGGAAGATGGAGGAGGAGTGGAACTAGAGGGTTGATTGACGTATTTTCCTTTAGTCTGATCACCAAGAGGAGTGTCATAGGTATTTTATCAAGTCGTGACATTAACTATATTAAACATGTACACCTCAGAGGTGTTCGTGGAAGCATCCCCATGGTGGGAATGAACTGGGTCACCTCCTTGCATAGGGATAGGGTTGTGTTCAACCAGATGTTGTTTCTAAACCAGTTGGGAGGTACCTTTCATAAATTTAGCAACAACCTCATGACGAGGAAAATATTTCATGTAGTGGTCTTACTCACAAATCATACAAGGAGATTTAGGTTTCCTAGTCAGTTGAGTATCATTGGTATTAGGATTATCCTGCTGATGAGAAGATTTCTTATATTTACCCTTATTTTTATTCTTACCCCCTAGTTGTTGATATGAAGTGGATTGGAATGCATTCACCTCAAAGGTTTGAGGAGGAGCATAAGTAGTTTTGGCATCCGAAATAGAATTAGGTTCCAGAGAAGGTCTTGATGGATCGTTTGACAAACGAAGAGCATGAGGGATCATATTGTAAAGTGTGTCAGAATAGGAATAAAAAAATTCCAAATACTATGCACGACTGATATCCTGGTCCTTAGTAACAAAATTTCCCATACAAAAATCATAAGCAATGAGAGGCAAGAGAAACTTTGTAAACCAATCCGAGAGGAGCTGGTCTGGAATTGGAGCTTTAATCAACCATCTCCGTTGTCTCCACTTATGAATATGATTAGAGATGTGGGTGGAAGAGGATTGTTAGAGTAATTTCAAAAGCTTCGAACCGGTCTCATACCATATAGGAAACTGAAAATGTGTCAGGAAAGTCATGGAAAGAGAATTAAAGTCAACAAAGGAATTATGCGACAACTCAATATACCATTTGGTTGCTGCACCTGTAAGTGTTCTCTGAAAAATTATAATACGAATGGAATCATCCATTATAGATTTATAATAACATGATAAATGGAAATTCATAACATGATTGTTAAGATATTCCCTAGGTTTTTCGTTTAATTTCACGATGTCAAATGATAATTTGGCGGGGATGGAGGGCCAAAACGGGGCATGAAGGATGGGATTGTTTTTCAAATGTGACAGATTTGGTAGACCTAATGTAGCCAAGAATGAAATTTGTTGGTTATGCTATGGATATTGGTGATAACTATATTGCCTGGGAACCCCAATAGGACCATATCTAGGTTGCAGCGAGATGACAAAACTAGATGGTCCTCCCATATATGGTGCCTGCCTGAGTTGTCCACCCATGTAAGGTGGTTGTCCTGATTGTCCACCCATGTATTTTGATTGAGTGAATGGAACTCTACATAATTATATTGACCTGAAAATCCCCCCATGTATGGTGGTGGAAGGGACTATTGCATTGGAATTGTGGGGTTTACATATTAATAGGGCATAGTTCCTTGTAGAGGAATTCTCGTCGGATCGGGTTGATCCCACAAAGGATTCACAAATCCTAGATATGGATGTCTAGCATACAAGACAATGGTAGTAGGGATAGAAGGAACTCTAGGAGTGGCTTACCTCTAGGATTGTTTATGTTGCAACCATGTAGGTTTCCTTCCAGTAAAAAGTTGTCCTGCAACTGAAGGTTTCCCCCAAGTTGAAGACTGGCCTCTAATTGAAGATTGACCTCCAATGTAGGGTGTACTAATATGTGATGTATGATATGGAGGATGAGTAGCTTGTGCAATAGTTGTTGTTTGAATGACTTGAGTGTTGACCATTTGACCAACTGAACGACCAAGTATGGAAATTGGTGTGTGCATGTGGGGAGATAGTGAAGCAGAAATATGACCTGACTCATGTGCAAAGGGAGATGAATTCACAAGTGGTTGAGTTAGGGTTACTTGGGTCACCGATGTTTCCAGTAAAGTATAAGTACTAAGAGTGTCAACTACGATGGTTATGGAAAAAGATGAATTCCTAAATCCTTTAGGAAAAACAAAAATCGGTGGGTTCATGCCAAAATATGGTGTAGTGGATGAACCAGGCGGTAAATATTAAGAAGATAAGGGATCCAAATATCATGTATATGGTCAATCAATGAGTGTTAGGACGAGTGCATCATTAAAAAGAGGATTTGCGTAAGATGCAAGGCTTTCTACGAAGGTAATGACCAGTTCTTCAACGTGTTGGCCACTTCTAGGAGCGATGATTGAAAGCGCCCACACTCCTCGGAGCATGATCGCTCTCACCAGGACCTTCTTTCCTCTTGGCCCGAAGAGTGTCAATACTCTTCTATCTTCCAATCGGAAGATCTGCACCCACAGTTCTTTCCACGCGACCCTCCTTCCTTGATCTATCGGAGGATCGAAACTCGCTACCTCGCAAGTTCAACAGTAGTGCGTTACCTCTTTGGATCCCTGAGACCCGAGATGTCAATCAACACTGACTTCTTTCCTCCTCTATCGTGACTTCAGTTTTATCACATCTTCGTAACTCGTGATACCAACCACTCGGGGTTCCAACCTCCGATACCCGATGCGCCGAAATGCCGAGACTCGCGACCTCGCTTCCTCGCGACTTCGCTACTCGAGCAACCCAATGACTTTTACTTCGACTCTCGATACCCGAGACGTCCAACCTCCGATGGCTATGCCACCTATCTCCCACTATCTTCTGTGGCCCACACAATCCACTCAATCGTCGGGACTTCGCGTTTCTCTGTCTCACGACTTCCCCTTCGAAGAGTTGGAGTCTTACATCATGAACTCCTGATGTATTGATACACGGGTAGAACTACGCTCCTCGTGATCCCGATCGATGGCTCCCGTTCTTCCGAGCTTCGAACCTATGAATGTTTGCGCCTTTAAACTCCTTGCAACTTTGCAAGATCTAATGGTCCTCAGCTTCTCGTGAAATCTCTCCAGGGGATTTCAACCGTCCATCCTTCTTCTACTATCTTCTGTGAGTGAATGAAACGCGCTCTCTGGGAGAACTTGTTCGACCACTCACCAACCCGTGGAGCTTCTCTCGGGCTTTCCACATCGACACTAAAATTATCCTCCAGTGAAATATATATATATGCCTATCCCTCCTGAGCTTATCCTTGCTTCACAAGTCTTTGTGAGGACTTATCGCACGCACTCCTTGCGGCGGTTCTTCAAACACGACTAAGTGTTGCAGTTTCTTTGACTCTGCGCACTCACCTGGAGCAGCAGTCCAAATTCCTTTTTCTCAGAATCGCAACTCTGAGACTTCTTCCAGCCTGCGCATGCCTTGCACGGCTCTGGTGCCAAATCTGCGCTTCTGAGGTGAGAACAAAAGCTATCTCTAAGTAAACCCTGCAGTCACGCACTCCTTGCGAACAAATTCAGCTACACACCTTGCAGGAATTCTCTGGCCCACTTAGAGAAACAATTGAAACTCATTCATTCCTTCTCTCAGATTTCAAATCAATCATGAAATCACATACACAACATATAAAAGCAAGTGCATAACAATAAGGAAACATTCATGAGCATAATATCAAAAACACACACAGAGAATAACACAACCATGGAATTGAATCAAAGCTTTCCTATTAATTCAATATCTGTACATGGAGGTTCTTCATACACTTCTCTACTACTCTCCCTTCAGAATGCTTCAATCATAATGTTACAATGCACAAAGGAGGGTGTCTATATCCCGTTTCCCTCTCGATCTCTAAATCTATCAAATCTAGAATTTAATATCCTATCTACTTTGCATTAAATCTATTAAATGCCTTCCTATCTACTAAGGACGAGAGCTTAAAGGCTCAAGGTCCCCTTTACAATACAAGTGCGCTTCTTTATGAATTCCTTCATTAAAGAGCAGCGCAACAATCCCAAAGTATTTCAAAATTTGTATAGGCGTTGTCCAGCTGTCGTTTCTGCTCCACGCGCTGGCTCGCTTGAATGAGTGAGCGATGCTCCTGCATCATACTCCTCGGCTTGAAAAATTTCATGGGCTCCTGTCCATGAGCTCCTGCATGGTCTGTCCATGCTTCTGTATCATCGCTTCATTTTCCCAGCTAGCATATTCGACTGGTTGGTTCTTCCACTTTACCAGGTACTCAAAATACTGCTTCTGCCTGGTCTTCTTTCCTACTCGCTTGTCCAGTATACACTCCATCTGCGGCTTTTCTGCAACTGGCAATTTCTCCTGCCACTGGACCACTGGTTCTTCAGTTCCAGCCTCTGTCTCTCCAGTCCTATATGGGTATAGATCCGAAACATTAAAAATCGGAGATTTCCCGATGCCATCTGGCAACTCAATTTCATATGCATTCTCCCCGAATTTCTTCAGGACTTTGCATGGCCCAATTTTCTTCATCTTCAGTTTATTATATGTTCCCCTTGGGAACATTTCCTTCCTTATGTGCACCAGAACAAGATCGCCAACTTCAAACTGAAGTTGTCTCCGATGCTGATCTGCTTTGCGTTTGTATTCCTGATTCGAGTCTATCAGTCGCTGCTTCACCTGACTGTGAAGTTCTTACATCGCCTCAGCGAATTCCTCTGCACTAGCAGTGCTAGTTGCAGCCTGTTCTAACTCTCTGAGTTCATAAAATCCCCTCGGTTGTGTCCCATACACAATCTGGAATGGGCTTTTGCCTGTACTCTGATTCACAGAATCATTGTACGCAAACTCTGCCTGTGGCAATATGTTGTCCCAGCTACTGTGGTGTTCTGTCACCAAACTCCTTAGTAAGTCTCCAAGACTTATGTTGACCACCTCGGTCTGTCCGTCTGTCTGTAGATGGTAAGCTGAACTAAAAGCCAAATTAGTCCCCAGATTTTTCCATAGCGTCCTCCAAAAATGACCTATGAACTTAGTATCCCTGTCTGAGACTATGCTTCTCGGTAATCCATGCAGTCTAACAACCTCTTTGAAAAACAAGTTTGCGATGTGGGTCGCATCGCTGGTCTTCTGGCATGGTATAAAATGTGCCATCTTCGAAAACTAGTCCACCACCACAAAGATGGAATCAACTCCTCTCTACGTTCTCTTCAAACCCAATACAAAATCCATGCTTATCGCCTCCCATGATCTCTTGGGTATGGGCAACGGATGATAAAAACTGATGTTCTGCTTTCTGCCTTTTGAATGCTGACAAATCCTGCATCTGTCAACAAACCTTTTGACATCTGCTCACATGCCCGACCAAAAATATGATTCGCTCAGCTTTGCGAATGTCTTGTCGTGTCAAAAATGACCTGCTAACCCACCACTGTGCTTCTCTTTCAACAGGTTCTCCCTCATGGAGAAATTCAGAATGCACAGTTGATTATCTCTGAATAGAAATCCCTCCTGGATCATGTAGTCTATCCATGGGCTCCGATCTCTGAGAACTGGATTGTCATCTGCTTCGTATGCTTCCCCGAAATCTGCATCACCTGCATACATATCCATGAGATTCTCAAAACCCAATGTCTTGACTCTGAACTCCTATAGAAACAAACATTTCCTGCTCAAAGCATATGCCACTTTGTTAGCAGTTCCCGAAATGTGTTTAATCACAAATGTGAAATTCTGCATATACTCTACCCATTTTGCATGCTTCTGGTTCAACTTATCCTGTTGACCCACAAACTGCAATGCATGATTATCACTGTACAATACAAATTCCTTGGGTATCAAGTAATGCCTCCACTTCTTTAATTCCTGTATAATGGCATAAAACTCTTTATCATATGTGGAGTATTTCAGCTTTGCTTCATCTAGCTTCTCACTGAAATATGCTACTAGCCTGTCATCCTGACTCAATACCCCACCTACGACATATCCGCTAGAATCACATTTCACCTGAAATGTCTTCTGAAAGTCAGGCAACACCAACACTGGTTTCTCTGTGATATTTCGCTTCAACAGATTGAATCTCTCCTCAGCCTCCGTTGTCCAATGAAAAACTTTATGTCGCTTTTTCATGGTGTCCATCATTGTTGTGCTAATTCCACTGAAATTCCTAATGAATTTTCGGTAGAAACTAGCCAAACCATGGAAACTCCTCAACTCGAAAACATTTCTCGGTGATGGCCAATTCTTTATCACTTCCACCTTACTCAGATCCATCTTCAACTCATTTGCTGAAATAACAAAGCCCAAATAAATGAGCTCCGTCTGCATAAATGAAGAATTCTTCATATTGATCAACAACTTCTCTTGCTGTAGCTTCCTCATCACAATGGCCAAATGTTTCAAATGTTCACCCTTTGTCTTACTGAAGATCAATATGTCATCCAGATACACGACCACAAATTTGCCAATGAATTCCCGCAAGACATCATTCATCAGCCTCATGAATGTGCTCGGTACATTTGTCAAACCAAACGGCATGACCAACCATTCGTACAAACCTTCGTTTGTCTTGAATGCTATCTTCCATTCATCACCCTCTCTCATGTGAATCTGATGATATCCGCTTTTCAGATCAATCTTTGAAAAATAATTTTCCCCACTCAGGAAATCCATCAGATCATCCATTCTTGATAGTGGAAATCTGTACCTGATGGTAATCTTGTTGATCACTCTGGAGTCTGTACACATTCTCCAACCTCCATCTTTCTTCGGACTTATCACTGTTGGAACAACACACGGACTCAGGCTCTCTCTGACCAGTCCCTTGTCCAGCAGATCCTGTACCTGCCTTTTGACCTCCTCATTTTCTTGTGGCGTCAACTTGTATGCATCTTTATTCGACAAGCTTGCTCCTGGTATGAGGTCGATGTGATGACTCACACTCCTCATCGGTGGAAACGAACGAGGTAATTCGTCCACGATGATGTCAGCGAACTCTCCCAACAGTTCCTGAATCTCATCTGGTAAGTCATCCACTCTTGTGCTAGTCAGGACAATTCTCGGTTTCCTGACCACAAAGAATTGTGGATCTTCTTTCTTCTCCATCTCTGTGAGAAGCTCCTTCCCACTCATGAGAAGTATTATGTTGTTTACTTTCGGTTTTATTTCTTTATCCTTTATCGGAAGAAACCTGTGTGTCCTCCCATCCTTCTGCAAAGTGTATGTGTTCATCCTCCCATCATGAACCACATTTCGGTCATACTGCCATGGTCTACCCAATAATACATGACAGACATCCATGGGAATGACATCACATAGGATCTTATCTTTATATTCACCCATTTTGAATTCAACCAAGCACTGTTTCTTAACACTTACCCAATGTCCTTTCTGCAGCCATGATACTTTATATGGACTTGGGTGATCAGTCGTTTCCAGCTCCAACTTTTCCACCATCTCAGTCGATACGAGATTATCGGTGCTTCCGCTGTCCACTATGACCTTGCATTTCCAGCCCTTGGTCTTGCACGTGGTCCTGAACAGTGTGGTCCTCTGAGCTGTGTCTTCCACCTCTTTCTCGGGTGTCAAGAGAACTTTGTGCACTGTCAGGGACTTCCCACTTCCACTATCTTCACTCTCGTCATCATGCCTCAGCGCCTCTGTGATGTGAGCTTCTCCTCCGGCTTGCTTTTTCTCTGGACACTCAAATGACTTGTGCCCATTCCTTCCACATGTAAAACATGTGATCACTCCTCCTCTTCCTCTGCCTCGACCTCTAGTACGCGGAAGAGTGTTTGCATCAACATATCCGCCACCCTGCTCTGTATGCTGTCTCCTCGGCTCAGCATGTTGTTGTCCTTGCTGTGAGGTTCCACCTCTGTCAATCTTACCCTGAGGTTTCTGCCATTCCTCCTTGGGCTTCTGTGGTCTTTCTTGGGCAACTGCCTTGCCTCTGGCCTGACTTCTGCCTCACCCTCGCTGACCTTGCTTACGGCTCAGCTTCTCCTCGGCTTTCAGAGCCATCTGGTAAGCATCTTTCACCATCCTGATGGTTAGTATGCTTAACTCATCCTGAATTTCATATCTCAGACCATTCAGATATCTTGCTACCTTCTCATCATCGCTCTCCCGATGACCTGCTCGAATGTTGAGCCTGTAGAATTCCTCGGTATACTCCTTCACCGTCATCAACTTCTGTCTCAGGTTCTTCATTCGCCTGAACGGAGTGATCTGATAATCTCTGGGGATGAATTTCGCTTTCATCTTCGCGATCATCCTGTCCCAGCTTTTAATCTTCTGCTTGCCCTTGCAGTGCCTATCAGCTTGCAGCTCGTCCCACCACAATGCTGCATGCCCCTTCAACCGGGTGACAGCATGTATGAATTTCTTGTCCTCTTCGATCTCCTCATAATCGAATTATGTGTCAAGAGCTCAGATCCAATCCAGCAACTCTTCTGCATCCAGACTTCCCTCGTAGACTGGAATGTCCATTTTCGCCTTTGCGCCCATCCTGGTGATGACTTTGATCAACCACTCGGTTGATGCATCTTCTGCTGTGACTTCTTCTGCATGTCCAAATTCCTCTTCTACTTAGGAATCACTAAGATCCCCAGTGCCAACTCCGCGTCTCTGCGTTGTTTCCATCTCCTCAAGCCTTTCCCTGAGATCTCTCATCTGTCGCTCTATTTCTGGATTTTCTGCTAGCCTGCCTCTTCTTCATGCATCCCTGTCCTCTGGACCAGGTGACTGCCTTTCTCTTCTGGGTGGCCTAATGAATCCTCTTCTCTTCTACAAAAAAAAAGATGTTCCCGCTCTGATACCACTCTGACGGCGCCCGCACTCCTCGGAGCACGATCTCTCTCACCAGGACCTTCTTTCCTCTCGGCCCGAAGAGTGTCAATACTCTTCTATCTTCCAATCGAAATATCTGCACCCACAGTTCTTTCCACGCAACCCTCCTTCCTTGATCTATCGGAGGATCGAAACTCTCTACCTTGCAATTTCAATAGTAGTGCGTTACCCCTTCGGATCCCCGAGACCTGAGATGTCAGTCAACGATGACTTCTTTCCTCCGCTATCGGGACTTCAGTTTTATCGCGTCTTCGCAACTCGCGATACCAACCACTCGGGGTTCCAACCTCCGATACCCGATGCACCGAAATGCCGAGACTCGCGACCTCGCTTCCTCGCGACTTCGCTACTCAAGCAACCCAACTAATTTTAATTCGACTCCTGATACTCGAGACGTCCAACCTCCGATGGCTATGCCACTTGTCTCCCACTATCTTCTGTGGCCCACACAATCCACGCGATCGTCGAGACTTCGTGTTTCTCTGTCTCGTGACTTCCCCTTCGAAGAGTTGGAGTCTTACCTCACGAACTCCCGATGTACTGATACATGGGTAGAACTACGCTCCTCGTGATCCCGATCGATGGCTCCCGTTATTCTGACCTTCGAACCTATGAATGTTCACGCCTTTAAACTCCTTGCAACTTTGCAAGATCTAATGGTCCTCGGCTTCTCATGAAATC
>SNQJ01S0027125.1:33560-69366 GCA_010110895.2 Picea sitchensis
ATATATGCCTATCCCTCCTGATCTTATCCTTGCTTCACAAGTCTTTGTGAGGACTTATCGCACGCACTCCTTGCGGCGGTTCTTCGAACACGACTAAGTGTTGAAATTTCTTCGACTCTGCGCACTCACCTGCAGCAGCACTCCAAATTCCTTTTTCTCAGAATCGCAACTCTGAGACTTCTTCCAGCCTGTGCATGCCTTGAATGGATCTGGTGCCAAATCTGCGCTTCTGAGGTGACAACAAAAGCTATCTCTAAGTAAACCCTGCAGTCACGCACTCCTTGTGGACAAATTCAACTACACACCTTGCAGGAATTCTCTGGCCCACTTAGAGAAACAATTGAAACTCATTCATTCCTTCTCTCAGATTTCAAATCAATCATGAAATCACATACATAGCATATAAAAGTAAGTGCATAACAAGAAGCAAACATTCATGAGCATAATATCAACAACACACACAGAGAATAACACAACCATGGAATTGAATCAAAGCTTTCCTATTAATTCAATATCTGTACATGGAGGTTCTTCATACACTTCTCTGCTGCTCTCCCTTCAGAATGCTTCAATCATAATGTTACAATGTACAAAGGAGGGTGTCTATATCCTGTTTCCCTCTCGAGCTCTAAATCTATCAAATCTAGAATTTAATATCCTATCTACTAAGGATGAGAGCTTAAAGGCTCAAGGTCCCCTTTACAATACAAGTGCTCTTCTTTATGAATTCCTTCATTAAAGAGCGGCGCAAAAATCCCAAAGTATTTCAAAATTTGTATAGGCGTTGTCCAGCTGTCTTTTCTGCTCCACGCGCTGGCTCGCTTGAATGAGTGAGCGATGCTCCTACATCAATGATCCTAGTTTCATAAGTGTGATATGCAATTATTTCTTCATAAGAAAGATTGTGTTGAGGTTCCTGAACGTCAGGTTCCATACCTTGTATAATGTGAAATCTCTGATCCTAAGGCCAATTATGAAAGTCAAAGAAACACACTCCTATGAAAACTAAAAGCAATCAACCAAGAAACAATAGGCTCAAGGATCTTCTGAATATGGGATATCAAGCCACCAGTGAAGAAGTTAAAATCTGTTACCCCAACCTCCACATAAAATCCCTTCTCGGTGCAAGAAACCCTCACTTTCACGGGATCAACCTCCAAGGGTACTGAGAGTATGATACAACGTCTACCCCAGGTACCGTGGGAATCCCCCCACAGTCATTTTTGTAGGTACCTAGGAAAGGCCACTAAGGTTACCAACTCGCAATCATCCTCCTGGCAGGTACAATTAACAATCGAGACTGAACGTATGGGCAGGATATCAAAGTTTGAAGCTCTTTAATAGATTTGACTAAAAGTGGACCGGTAAGACTCCAGAGGACCCCTAACGGATTTAGAATTCATGAAGCACCAAATCCAAATGAAACTAGTGGTTTCTAAAGAAAAAACCCCCAATATATGATCCATACACTATGATTGGTTAAGCTTTGGAGGGGTAATCTCCACTTCTCTCTCGCACATGACCTCGTTTTTATCCCCTGTGTGATAGGTGGTTCCCATCTATGATTATATGAAATTTGGATTTGTACGCTATTTAGTGCTCTACACTCTATTTAGTAGTCTTGTACAATTTACTCACTTTACCTAGTCCAAAGACCCTAATCCTGTGCTACTGTTGGTGTTCTAAAACCAAAAAATGTTCTGGTTAATTTTATTAGTGTGTGGTTGATTTTAACGAATTTTACTCAAAGGGTTCATAGAGATGAAATTGATGATGTGTAAGAGACTCGAATCCAATAGAATGAAAACGAATGATATGCATTTTGTTCTTTTCGATGAATTCTATGTATGGGAAGGAGAAGAGTTCTATTCTTATTAACATAATCAAGCACTCAAAACAATGAAACTTTCAATTTATGGGATCAAGATGATGCCAAACTACCAAGAAAATGTTTCCAAAAACTGAAATGCACATGCAAAACTAGCTCTTTTTCCAAACATGTACCAAAACAAACTTCCTAAAGAATGAAATTTTTTCTTCGTTTGATTATGTATGCAAGGAGATATGAAAACTTTTCTTATTTTTAACTTTCAAATGGAATGAAATACATCTATGTTTGATAGAAAGAAGTACGAGGTAAAAAGAAATCAAACATAGTGCACTCAAGATGATGAGAACTGAAAGAAAACAAGTAGGAGATAACCTGTTCAATCAAGAACTCAAATATGCAAAGAGAGAAACAAGAAAAACACTCATGGAAATCCTCAAAACACGAGCAACAAGAAATAATTTTCAAGACTGGGTTGTGGAAAAAAAGAGACTCCTAATCATCCAGAAAGGAGAGATGCTTCAATGAATACAAAAAGGATCAATATTAAGAAACCTTTGCAAACCCTAGTTGAAGAAAAGTCCTAAAAAACCAAGCAATTTGAATGCTTTGCGGGACAAAGATCAGAAAAATTAAAATCCAAAAAGAATGAAGGGATCTTGTTAACCTAAGGGGATCAAAACTAGGATAAAATTTACAAACTTAAGGAGAAACATAAATGAGTGATACATGCCAAATTCTTGGGCCAAACAAATTCAAAGAAAATCAAGGATTCTCTAGGAAAAAATACCCTCAAAATTAAACTGAGGAAGATCATCCAGAAAGGGGAAAAATCACCAAAAGAAGGGGAATGACATCCTTGTTCTCAAGAAGAAAGAATGCCAGATAGGGAAATGGTTCCTTGTAGGAGTCTTTGGGGGGTTACAGTCAGCTAATGGAACCCTCTAGTAGGCCTTTGGGGAGTGTCGATGAGGTAGATGTTGCCTTGGTGTGAACTTTAGGGGAGTGCCATCCTTTTGAAAAGTTCAATTTTTTTTTCAAAAGGGATAAAAACTCAGAAAAATCAATCAATGACTTTGTGATTTCTTTAGTGAAGAATAAAGAAAGGGAAATATATGAGAATCAAGCAACAAACAAGATCTACTGATAGGAAAAATCTTTAGATGATCCAATGAAAGACTACTCAAAGTCTCCCTAATGGAGTCGCCAATTTCAATTACAAAATGTTTCTCCTGCAGACAAGTGAAACTTCCTTGGATTAGCAGGCCCCTATACCAAGACATAAACACTACAAATGGACACTAACATCCCTTTAAACTCATTTTAACCGATCAAAAAGAGAGACAGAGAAATGACATGATGTACCTGTTGACAAATATTTTCCTCACTTCTTCCAGTTAGTGAACTTGATCTTCAAACTCTCTGATGAAACTTGATACCTACAATGGGAAGAAAATAAAAATGACTACCTCCTACTCTAGTTTATTAGGAAAAACAAATTCATCTACGAATATTGAAGGAACAATAGACAAGAACATGTAAGCATACCCAATCTTAAAGGAAATAGGCCAAGTATATTCAAATGAGAACCCAAAGAGAATACTTACATACCATGATTGATTTAGCAACAACCTCTCACATCTCTCCTCATACATCCCCTTGCACTAATCTACCAAGATAAAAATGATGATACTCTAACTCATTACTCCCTCCCTTCACCTTGGAGTGACTTCAATATATAGGCTTGAAAGGCACAACTACCATGAGAAAATTAAGGATATGGTTGAGGATATGGCTCATTGAGGTTGGCATAATATCCTAAGGTGAAGCCAAATCATGAGGGTCAAACATAACCAACCCTATCTAAGAGATCTAGCCCATAGAATTAGGTGGAGGAGATCCCCATTTTACCTCAACAACAATGACACTCCCTGATAGTGAGAGAAAGGGCGCCATCCTAGTAGTGGTACCCCCCTAACATGGCAGATGGGTCACCATGTCCCTCCCACAGCACGGCCAGGGGGATCCACCCTTCATAAATGCTCAAAAATAGGTCGAATTTTCCAAGGAAAAGGTGTGTTTTGACCTAGAAATGATGGATTTCTTCCTCATATATGACTTAGGGGTCATGAACAACTGTTTTCATGGTGTCAAGGGGTGATTACACCTCACAAAGTTGATGTGACACTTTGGAAGGTGCATATGACACTTACGTCAGTTCATGCGACACTTACCATGGTGCATATGTCACTTTGCGACACTTAGGGTGAGATAGTTAGGTGTGCAATTTTGGTGTGTAACAATATCAAGGAGGGGTGATAGAGGACCTCATGGGAGATGCATTGAGAGAAGAAAAAAATGTTGAGAAGATTAGGGAAATCCATTTGAAAATATAGGAGACATTGAATAAGTCACATAGAAAATACAAGGCCAAACATGATCAACACATAACCGATAATTAATTCTAAGTGGGAGATAGAGTTTGGTTACATCTGAAGAAGTAAAGAATATAGGGTCCTGGTAAGAAGATAAAGTATTTGCACTATGGACCTTTTTAGATATTGGAGAATGTGGGAGATAATTCCTATAGACTCAATCTACCCCCATACATGGCCATTTACTTAGTAGAGAATGTGGATAATCTAAAACTCTATGAGCCTTCCATGTTCCACCAGGAGGAGGAGTAGGTATTACCTTCCATAGAGGACTTAGCACTAGATGATTAGGTAGAGTTGGCATGGGACATAGTTTTGCAGTAGTCCAAAACTATAAGACAATGGTAGTATGACCTTTGGTAGATAGGGGTTAAAGGAGAACTTCCAGGAAAATTGAAGAGTTTTGCATTTAATTATCAATCCAAGGATGTATTACACTTACGAACTGTCTTGCACCATATATGAAAGCGTAGTGTTGTAATTACCAATCAGTTGTGGTAAATTCAAATGAATATCAAAAGACAAGATACCAAAATTCTTTACCAAGTTACCAAATTAAAATTCACCAAATCCACACTTACAGAAGTAAAAGAACATGTTGCAAGAAAGTAAATCACTCTTGCACAAAATTAAATCACTCTTGCATAAAAGTAAATCAAACTTGTGGGAAAGAAAATCACACTTGCAGAAAAATAAATCACTCTTGCGGGAAAGTAAATAACTTGTGTAGAAAAGTAACACAACTACATTTGAATCCAAAATATGATGACATCATCCGATGCCACCCAAAAAAATTGCATTGTCATCGGATATCTGATGGCCATGGAGAAGGCGTCGACTATCTGATCTCCACAAAATATCATCACACTCTTTCCCTTTGACCTGGAATTAGTCAACCATTCCTCACATTTATTACAATAACATTCAATAGTCAACATTCATCGAAAATACGATGCCTATTTATTTATAAAAATTTGGAATGCTAGAAACATTTCGACATTTTTTCTATACTAGTGATGACTTGCGAAGGTTACAAGGATTGTTTTTCTTGCGGAAAACCAAAATTATTTTATTTGTTACTATCATTACAAATATTTGAAGTGTGGAGCTTAATTTTTTAATATCAATACTTGTCACTCAATCTTGGTAAAAGAAAATGTCACATAACAATATTGTTGATCCACAAGAATAAAATCGACAATTGCTTGCTAGATTGTGGGATGGAGTGAAAAGAAAGGGTGATGGGAAATGTTATTTTCCTTGTAGTCAATGCAAGGGATTTAATAGGAGAAGATTAAAGATATCAATAAACAAAATACATTGTAGGGAACATGGACACGTTGAGGGGGGGAATGAATATCGTCCATTGGTAAGTTGTTCATTATATATGTCTTTATAATGATCATTTTTGTAAATGCATGTATCTTTTTTATATTTGTTATATATACACTAATAAATTTTGATTATTTGTAATTATAAAGGAAATGCCTCCTAGGGAATATCTGCACATGAAGAATGTGGTTGCAGAAAAAGCACCGAAGGAACATGAAGATGTGATACTGATTATCAAGTTAATGATCATATGGAAGACGATGATCATGCTGATAACATATTTGAGGATGATGCTACAAATACAATGATCCATGATACATTTAATGTTAGAATAGATCACGCTTATGATCATAAAAATGATGACTTTGATGGTGTTCATGATTCACCTCTACTTGAGAAGGGATACAAACCCCTTTATGAAGGCTCCAACATAACTCTTCTCTCCATTGTATTGCTGATAATGAACTTGAAGGTTATGAATTATTTTTCAAACACATCGATCACACATATGTTAAGGTATGTAATATATTTCATCGATCACATATATATATGATCATGATAAATGTTATCTCTGTTCTTCTAAAAGTTTTATTGTTAGTTCATCAGTAAAATTAATATGGATACAAAACTTGTCGATAATATTCTTGATATTATATTAACCATTTTTTTTTAATTTGTTGTACTAGTTTGATAGCTGAGTATTTGTTACCACCGTCAAATATTTTACCTCGCACATACCGATATTTATCTTCCATCATGAAATGTATTGGAATGGAGTATCAAGTAATTGATGCATGTCCCAATGATCATATTATATATTATAAACAATATGAATTTTAAACAGAATTCCTCGAATGTCATAGCAGTATATATCAAACATATTATGTAACAAAAAAGGTGCCTCGTAAGGTTCTTCGTTATATTCCCATTATTCCACGCTTGCAACGACTGTTTAAGTGAAAAAACTTAGCAGAATTAATGGATTACCATGCACGAAATAGAAGTGAAGATCACATTATTCGAATGCTTTCAAATGGTTATGCATTTAGTGACATGGAGGAAAAATGGCCACACCTTAATGAAGAACCTCGTAATGTTAGGATTTCTTTGGAAACAAATGATGTCAATCCATTTGCAAAGATGAGATCTATTTACTCGGTGTGGCTTGTTTTTGTTATAAAAAATAGCATTCCTCCATGGATGTCAATAAAGAGGGAGCATATAATGTTGGCAATGATTGTTCTAGGTATTTGTTTACAACAATGTTTTTTTAATGCAGTAGCATCTCATTTTTCATATTTGTTGCATAATGTCATATATTTATTTTCATTTACTCATATATATTATTTATGTGTGTAAAATGGTTGTAATAATTATGTACTGTGTATGTTCAAATCAATTAGGTAAGTACCAAGTTAAATATATGAATGTATATATCGAGCCTCTTATTTATGAGATACTAAATATATGTAATGGCATCACCATGTATGATGTCTCCAGACCAATAGGGCAAAGGCAATTTCAATTCCATGCAATTCTTGCATGGACAATTCATGATGCTCTAGGGCTAACACATTTTTGTGGTATGTAATTATAATGTGCACTTTAATAGTATTTAATTTTATGAAGTTGATATATTAATCATGCATGTTTTTTAAATAATTCATTATTCATTATATATAATATATTATAATTGACATAGTTAATCCATCTTTTGCAGGTTTTCAAACAAAGGGAACATTTTCATGTCTAGTTTGTGGTCCTAAGATGAAATCGCGTCGATCAAAAAGTTTAGGAAGGAGGCGTTTTATCTATATAGGCACTTCATCTCTAAGAATCATAGGTATCGATCTACCAAAAAACATCTTTTCAATGGGAAAGAAGAGACCGCATTAAAACCACAGAGAATGACACTTCACCTATGGAAGTTGCAATATAATATAAATCATCAAGGTACAAATCAAATTGTCTATCTATGATCATCATATATGATTTTTTTTTATAATTTTTTTTTATAATGTGTTTTGATAATTTACTGTAATTGACAATGATTTTTGTAATTTATTTAACTATAATTCATGATGGTCGTGATCATGAAGGTGTTAATGGGATTCCACGAGGAATGAAAAGTTATCCAAATTTTTTTAGTAGGTTTCCCTACTATGAGCACCTACAAATTTTTCATGTGTTTAATACAATGCATATTGGAAAGAATGTAGCTGAAACATTATGTTGAATATTGGATGGAAGGAGTGAGAAAGAAAAAATTGTCAAAATTTGAAGTGACATTCAAGAAGCCAATCAAGCAATGAAAGATGTCATTGAATTAAATAACGATGGAGGCCAAATTAATATAATCTCTCTTCCATGGTTATTGATGGAGCAATAAAGCAATGTTGTAAAAGAAGTCATATAAAAAATTAAATTTCCCATGGGATTTTGTTCGAACATAAAGATTATATTAACAAATAAAGTTTTTTTTTTTTTTTTTTTTTTTTTTTTTTTTTGGGGGTGGGGGTAAAGAAACACATGATTGGCATGTCTTCATTAAGGTAATTATTCTAGTTTATATATTGATATATTTGTATACTGCATGTTGTTGGTGTAATTTTTTGTGATTTTTGGAGAAAAATAATGAAACGGTTTTATTGTTATAGTATTTTCTACCTCTATCTCCCAAACAACACACAACAATGTCAAACAAGTAGCTTATATATGATATTGAAATATTTTTTTTTTTTTTTTTTTTTTTTCTCTTTAGTTTTTAAAGTTTTTGTTTAATTTTTTGTAGAACTTGTATTTGACATCTGTTTTAGTAATTGTACTTATGTACTATATTTTTTATTTTCTTTAAATCTCGTGATTTTATTGCATCACTTTTACATGGTTGTCATCTAAAGAAATCCATAAAGAAGATACAAAGCATTGGAGAAATTCCTAGGTAGATAGTATTGAAATGAAAAAGTTTCTACCTTCATCATTTTTCAATGCATAAGAGCACTACCTCATACACCAAATTGAGGAGATTAGGTGTGTGGACCACCTATAAACACAAGGTCAATGTGGATGGTTAGAGGAGGCACTTGAAATTTTTGAAGGCTTTAGTTTAGAGAAGCAATTCACAGGGGTTCTATGGTGGAGGGATATATGAGATACCAGACCATGGTGTATATTATTGAATATCTTCTAGGGTTAGTGTTTATTAAGATCGTTTTAGATCAGCACATTAGTGTCAAACTCCATTAACAAATTTGAAGAGTCTTGCGGAGTACTTGATGGGGAAAGGTAGATCAAGGGAAGGTGAAAGGTAATTATTAGATGGTGTAGATTAATTATAATACATTTTACTGATGGTTTTTATGTATATATCGTACTTAATTATTTCATTTTAATCTTCAATATGCATCAATTATAAAGGTATACCATGTTAAGTAATTATACATTTTTGAAATATTGTAATTGTATTTTCATGCAGTTGGTCGAGAGTGGGAGGCACTGCATTTATATATTACAAACAATCTTGATTGGATGATAGTATGGATTGTGAGCTTGATGTAAAAAATATGGTCAAGGATTATCATGGGAGGTGTGGCTTCATTGAATTTAAATAAACACACCACAATGGGAATCTAATATTACACAAATGGAAATCGATTTAGTATATGGTTTAAAAGATAAAAAAGAAATAATAATAATAAACCCATTACTATTTAATTATTTTAAATTATATTGATGTACAAGTTCAATTTTGTTTTCTTTGCATGCTTTCCAAACATAAAATATTACTTAATTATCAATTGATGGTGTCATTTTTACATGTTTGGCATATTCTTGGGTAAAAGAACATCATGAGCTATGTGGTCAAAATATTAGTCAGTAAGGAGAATTTCGCATAAAAAATTTGGATGAAACAAAGAAAACATATGATTCTGTGATAATTGTTGTCTTTGAGGTGATGAATGTTTCCTCTAGAAATGAAAAACATCGAGTGTGGGAAAAGTCGTGTATGGGTATTTATTTGGAAGATATTATTAAGCTTGACTTTAAATCCTTAAAATTAGTTCTATTCGTTGTCAAATGGTACAATCTATGATTGAATCAACGTGATCCTAATAGAGATTTTATTGAACATGCTAATGGATTTACCATGGTCAATATAAGATTAACGAACCGAAAATAGAGCCCTATGTTCTTCCAAGTCGATGTGAATGTGTATTTTACTGAGAGGTTCTAAGTAGAGGGGGTTGGTAATTTTTTATTAGACATGATCCAAGAGGAATTCATACAACATATAGCGTGAGAGGAAGATCAAGAGGGTATTGAAGAAGAAGATGATGTACATGATCAACATGAGTTAGATGATCATCTTCCAAAGGAAGATGTTAAATACTTAGTTGAACGAGATGATGTAGGAGAAAATGTCCATGAAGATGATATCGATGATGACTTCATAAATGAACTGAACAATGAAAATGATGATATGTCCAATATAGATCAGATGATATAGATGTGGACTTGAATGGAGAAGATGATCAATTACATTGAAATGTATGAGGTATACCTTAATACATCCTAATATATATATATATATATATATATATATATATATATATATATATATAGAGAGAGAGAGAGAGAGAGAGAGAGAGAATTATTGACCTGTATTGGTATATTGTATAAATTGGTGTTCAAGTTTAATTATGTCATTTTCTAGTATGATGATATATGCTATAGAAGATGTTTCTTAATTATGACAAAAAACACATTCATTATTTTCTAGTAAATAGATTTTTGTCAGGTTTGGGGGTGGTGATGTCTCTTGGGAGAGGGGGGACATGAGATTCCACCTTCATGTGGTTGGCCTGTTGATTAAAATAATAGTAAACAATTATCGAAACTAAGAGAATATGTGGTTGGCCCTGTTCAGTAAATAATAGTAAACAATTCTCGAAACTAAGAGAATATTGGCAAGGTTAATGCACAACTATGCTTATTTCTCCTAGTTCCTTATTATATAATATTTAATAACTCAAAAATAAGGTGCGCTTGCTCATGTACTTGAAACCAATGCATATAAATCATGACATGTGGATGGGGCCAACATTGAATCTTTTTCAATTTGTTCTTGTATGGACTGAAATTTGACATGGTTAGACTAGATGCATGCATTGATGGTATGGGAGGGTTTCCAAACTAAAACATAACTCACACAAACAATTCGACAATCAAACAACAAGTATATAGAATAATTAATGTGAATGGGGCAAATGTTGATTTGTTTTTCAATTTGTGCTTGTATGGAGTGAAATTTCATGACAGTTTAGGACAACACACATGCATTGACGGTATGGGAGGGTTTCTGGAATCAAACATGACTCAAACAAAGAATTCGACAATCAAATATTCTTTGGTTATTCTATCAAAACCCAAAAATAAGGTGCACCTACTCATGTACTTGAACCTTCTTATAAGTGACATGTGAATGGGGCCAACGTTGACAGTTTTTCAATTTCTGCTTGTATGGATTGAAATTTGACATGCTTAGACTAGACGCATGCAATGACAATATGGGAGGGTTTCCAGACTCAAACATGACTCACACAAACAATTTCACAATCAAATAACAATCCTAAAGAATAATTAATGTGAAGGGATACAAGGCCAACATTTTGGGTGGCATCATCTTCTCATGTACTTGAAATCGACACATATAAATCATGACATGTGAATGGGGCCAATGTTAAAAATTTTTCAATTTGTGCTTGTATGGACTAAACTTTGACATGGTTATAATAAACACATGCAATGATAGTATGGGAGGGTTTCTAGACTCAAACATGACTCACACAAACAATTTCACAATCAAACAACAAGCCTATAGAATAATTAATGTGAAGGGAAACAATGACAATTTTTTGGGTGGCATCACTTGCTCATGTACTTGAAACAAACACATATAAATCATGACATATGAATGGGGCCAACGTTGAATTTTTTTCAATTTGTGCTTGTATGGATTTAAATTTTACATGGTTAGACTAGACACATGCATTGACGGTATGGGAGGGTTTACAGACTCAAACATGAGTCGCACAAAATTTGACAATCAAAATATAATCATATAGAATAATTAATGTGAATGGGGTCAATGCTGATTTGTTTTTCAATTTGTGCTTGTATGGACTGAAATTTCATGACATGTTAGGACAACACACATGGATTGATGGTATGGGAGGGTTTTTGGACTCAAACATGACTCAAACAAATAATTCGACAACAAAATATTGTTTGTTTATTCTATCAAAACCCAAAAATAAGGTGCGCTTTCTCATGTACTTGAAATCGACGCATATAAATCATGACATGTGAATGGGGCCAACGTTGAATTTTTTTCAATTTGTGCTTGTATGGATTGAAATTTGACATGGTTAGACTAGATGGATGCAATGAAAGTATGGGATGGTTTCCAGTCCCAAACATGACGCACACAAACAATTTCACAATCAAACAACAAGCCTATAGAATAATTAATGGCAAGGGTGACAAGGCCAATTTTTTAGGTGGCCTCACCTTCTCATGTACTTGAAACTGACGCATATAAATCATGACATGTGAATAGGGCCAATGCTGATTTTTTTTCAATTTGTTCTTGTATGGATTGAAATTTGACATGGTTAGACTAGACGAAAGCATTGATGGTATGGGAGGATTTCTGGACTCAAACATGACTCGCACAAACAATTCAACAATCAAACAACAAGCCTATAAAATAATTAATGTGAAGGGTGACAAGGCCAATTTTTAGGGTGACATCACTTTCTCCTGTACTTGAAATCAACACATATAAATCATGACATGTGAATAGGGCCAACGCTGATTTTTTTTCAATTTGTTCTTATATGGACTGAAATTTGACATGGTTAGACTAGATGCATGCGTTGACGGTATGGGAGGGTTTCTGGACTCAAATACGACTCACACAAACAATTCGAAAATCAAACAACAAGCCTATAGAATAATTAATGTGAAGGGAAACAAGGCCAACGTTTTGGGTTGCATCGCCTGCTCATGTACTTGCAACCAATGCATATAAATCATGACATGTGAATGGGGCCAACATTGAAATTTTTTCAATTTGTGCTTATATGGACTGAAATTTGACATGGTTAGACTAGACGCATGCATTGATGGTATGGGAGGGTTTCCAGAGTCAAACATGACTCACACAGACAATTCAAAAATCAAACAACAAGCCTATAGAATAATTAATGTGAATGGGGCCAATGTTGATATGTTTTTCAATTTGTGCTTGTATGGACTAAAATTTCATGACATGTTAGGAAAAAAAACATGCATTGATTGTATGGGAGGGTTTATGGACTCAAACATGACTCAAACAAAGAATTTGACAATCAATATTCTTTGGTTATTCTATTAAAACCCAAAATTAAGGCATGTTTTCTCATGTACTTGAAACCGACGCATATAAATTATGACATGTAAATGGGGACAACGTTGATTTTTTTTCAATTTGTTCTTGTATGGACTAAAATTTGACATGGTTAGACCAGATGTATGCAATGACAGTATGGGAGGGTTTCTAGACTCAAACATGACTCAAACAAACAATTTCAAAATCAAACAACAAGCCTATAGAATAATTAATGTGAAGGGAGACAAGGCCAACATTTTGGGTGGCATCACTTGGTCATGTACTTGGAACTGGTTCATATAAATCATAATATGTGAATGGGGCCAATGCTGATTTTTTTTCAATTTGTTCTTTTATGGACTAAAATTTGACAAGGTTAGAATAGATGCATGCAATCACAGTATGGGAGGGTTTCCAGACTCAAACATGAATCACACAAACAATTTCATAATCAAACAACAAGCCTATAGAATAATTAATGTGAAGGGAAACAATGCCAATTTTTTGGGTGACATCTCCTGCTCATGTACTTGAAACCGACGCATATAAATCATGACATGTGAATGGGGCCAACATTGAAATTTTTTCAATTTGTGCTTGTATGGACTAAAATTTGACATGGTTAGACTAGATGCATGCATTGACGATATGGAAGAATTTCTAGAATGACGCAAACCCCCCTACACTCTTGAGGCTGTGTGACCTCTCGGTTAAGGACCGATAGAATTCAGGAGCCGAATTAGCTCACAGGTTCGTGTTTAAACTTCAAAATTATCCCCACAAGTCAAAGTCCTAAACTTTGGCCACAAAATCTCCTTTTCTGGAATTTCGGAACACCTGCAAGGTCCTCCACGTGACCCTGATTGAAAACCATGGTCTTAAGCTTTTTCTCTTCCTCACTTTGGGAATTTGGGCTTTAGGCATTCTTGATACACCTGACCCCAAATCTATCGAACTTCGAACTCACAAACACACGCGAAACAGATCTACGATTCACACTCCTCTCACAGCCAATGACTGCGATCTATTTCAGGACTTTGGCATTCGATAGTTTTGAACTCTCCAAGCCTTTCATCCCCGAAATGATTCATACCCGGAGTTATATATCAAGTGCCATGTGTCCCCTCACAACCAACGACTGCGATCTACTTCGAGACTTCGACATTCAGGAGTTTCGAATATGCTAAATCCTTTTTCTCCTGAAGTTCTTTGTACCCGGAGTTATATATCAAGTGCCACACATTCCTTACCAATGGACGGTTCTGATGCACTTTGGAACTTCAGGAATTTTTTCCTTCAGGAATTTACCCCTCGTATTCTCCCGAAGTGATATTTCTCTGAAGTGGTGGAGATGATACCACAAGTCTATGTAATCAACGACTAAGGTTTTAGATTCTTACCTCCTTGGCACTTCAGACGACTTTTGGTCAATGCTCTTCTTTCCCCTTGCTCCCTTATCTGAAGTCCATGATCTGTTGATGTGTGTCTTCCTTAGATCGACGATCACAATTTACTTCGACAATTCGAGCTTCGGGAGTTTTGGTTTCACCACTCTCGATTTCCTCCAAAGTGCTCTTTCCTTGGAGTACACAGATCTCTATCGTGTGTCCTTCCTAGATCTAACAGTCCAGATTTGTTCTCTCTCTCTCTCTCTCTTCTGGAACTTCGGACAAGTTTTGGTCAATAACCTCTCCTCACCATTCTTCCAAAGTATGCAACTTCCGTATCTCCAGATCTTTCAACAGATGTTCGTTGCAACTCAACAGTCCCGATGAACTCTTCGTCTTCATCTTCAGGAGTTCTTTCTTCCTCTTTGAGACTTTCCTCTGAAGTTCATTTCCTTCTAAGTATCAGATATGCCGACATGTTTCCTTCGAGATGAACGACCTAGATATATTTCAACACTTCGTAACTTCGACAATTCGTGCTTTACACCACTGCTCACCAACCATACCCTATGAAGTGATCCTCTTCCGAAGTAATTAATCTTCTGCCACGCATCCTCTTGAATCAATGACTAGGATTCGATCCTCTTTTCGGACTTCGACAACTTTTGATGTTGTGCTACCCCTTCCTCCTAGATATCTTCTTCTTTGGAATGAATTGCATGATGACATGTATCCTCCTCTGGATTTATGGTCCAAATGGGCTTCGGGTTTCGTAACTTTGGACTTAGATATTTATTCAAAATAAATCATGTTATGTTCTCCTTGCACTTTTCAGTCCTGATCTCTTTGACACTTAGTCAATTCTAGACCCTGTGCACTCCTTGCACTGCTCGATCTAAAGTTCTTGTTATCTCTCCAGAGCTTCCCTGAGTCAATTCTAGAATCTGTCAACGCACACCTTGCAGACAATATGCACTCCTTGCATTATATCTCTTAGAAGAGAAACAATTGAAACTGAATTAACACGTCATAAGTCCATATACTCAAATATGAACAAAATACATAAGCATAATGAAATAAACACACATAGAACATATCATTCATTCAAATACACATTGAAATGAACATTGTCCAAGATTTTGGAACAATTTCTATCTATTCTATTCATTCATGAAGTATTTACATAAATAACACAGTTATTCACTGTCTCCAGACTCTCTATGTCTAACGGATACCTCTAACTTCTCATCCTCTATATTCACACTCTATTATGTCTTAAAACACAATACAAAAAACCTAACTAAGGAGTGGCTTCTCGAGCTCTTCTCCATCCTGTCTGAATTCTATCCCATCGTCATTATAATGGTTACCTACTTAGTCCTATTACAATAAATATGTGTTATTATCAGATAAGAGATGACACTCTACATCTGTAACACCTTACAATCATATAAGAATTTACAACATTCTTCCATTCTCAGGAGGTGATCCGACTTTACAAACAAGGTCTTTTAAAAATGATATTTTCAAAATATCTCAATAACTCGCTCTACTTTTTTTAAATGTTGATTTGATTTTTTTTTGTACGTTGAGGTGTCGAATTCTGCCTCCTCTCTTGACCTCTTTAGATTTGATGGAGATGCTCCTGCATCATACTCCTCTGGATAAAATATTCATGGAATCCTGTCCATGAGCTCCTACACCATTTTTTCATTCTTCAAAATGTCAAGTTCAGTGACCCAACTTGAATCTTCCACTGGGTGATCTTTCCACTTCACCAAATATTTGGGATACATCTTTCTCTTAGTTTTGTTCCCAACTCTTTGTTCTAATATTTTCTGCATCTGATGTTTTTCTGTTGTGGGCATCTATTTTTCCCACTAAATCTCTTCCTGGTCATATAGTTCTCCTGCATCGTCTCTCCTTTAAGGATACAGGTCTGCAACAATGAATATCAGAGATATCCCAACAATTTCTGGCAACTCAATCTCATAAGCATTGGCTGAAAATTTTCCGAGGATCCTGCATGGTCCTATATTCTTCATCTTCAACTTGTTATATGTTCCCCTTGGAAACCTTTCCTTTCTCAAATGTTCTAAAAATTCATCTCCAACTTCAAATTGAACTTCTGTCCTTTTCTGATCAACTCTGTTCTTATACTTTTGATTACTATCCTGTAGCTTCTCTCTAACTTGATCATGCAGTCTCTGCATCTCTGTAGAAAAATATTCTTCTCCTGAACTCATCTTGATTTAGATCCCTCAACTCTGTAATCCCTCTCGGTTGTATTCCATACACTATTTTGAATGGAATTTTCCTAGTACTCCTGTTTACCAAATTATTAAATGCAAATTCTCCCTGTGCAAGAATTTGATCCCACTGACGACCCTGCTCTGTGACTAAACTCTTCAATAAATTACCCAGACTTATGTTCACTACTTCAGTATGTCCATCTGTATGAGGGTGATATGATGAACTGAAGGAAAACAAATTTCCCCAACCTCTTCCATAGATTTCTCCAAAAGTGTCCTACAAACTTTGTGTCTCTGTCTAAGACTATGCTCCTGGGCAACCCATGTAGTCTCACAACTTCCCTGGAAAAAAAATTGGCTATGTGTGTAGCATAAATTGTTTTCTGACATGGTATAAAATGTTCCATCTTGGAAAGACTGTCTACCACAACAAATATGGAATCACTTCCCTTATGGGTTCTAGGTAATCCCAATATAAAATCCATACTAATTTCATCCCAAGGCCTTTTCGGAATAGGCAATGGCTGATAAAAACCAATGTTTTGTTGTATCCCTTTCGCATACTAAAAAATTCTGCATCTTTTCAAAAAATTCTTCACGTATTCCCTGATACTTGGCCAATAGTACGAACTGTTCAATAGTGAAAATGTTTTGTCATGGCCGAATTGTCCAGCTAGACTTACACTATGTTTTTATTTTAGAAGATTATCTCTCATCAAGCATCTTGGTATGAACAATTGGCTTCCCTTGAAAAATAATCCATCTTGGATTAAATATTCTATCCATGGGTTTTTGTCCCCCAACAAAGGATTCTCACATGCCTCATAAGCCTCCTTAAAATGTGGATCTTCTTGGTGCATCTCCTTAAGCTGTTCAAACCCTAAGGTATTCAATTGGAATTCCTATATAATCAAATTCCTCCTGCTGAAATCATTTGCAACTTTGTTATCACTTCTAGAAATATGTTTAATGACAAAAGTAAAATTCTGCATGAATTCTACCCATTTAGCATGCCTCTGATTTAACTTTTCTTGCCTAGTAATAAATTGTAAATCTTGATTATCACTATACAAGACAAAATCCTTTGGAATTAGATAGTGTATCCACTTATTCAAATCTTGAATCACTGCATAAAACTCTTTATCATATGTGGAATAATTTTTCTTGGTGTCATTCAGTTTCTCATTGAAATAAGCAATTGACTTATTATCTTGACTCAAGACTTCTCCAATAGCTACTCCACTTGCATCACATCTTACCTGGAATGTTTTCCCAAAATCTGGTAAGACCATAATTGGTTGTCCTGTAATCTTCTCCTTCAACACATTGAATATTTTCTTAGCCTTCTCTGTCCAATTAAAATATTTGTGTTTCTTATTCACAGTATCTAGTATGGGTGTACATATACCACTGAAATTTCTGATAAATTTCCTATAAAAAATTGCTAACACATGAAACCTTCTTATCACAAATATGATTCTAGGAGATGGCCATTCTTTGATTTCTCTCACCTTCTCTGGATCCATATTCAATTTATTTGAAGAGATCACAAAACCAAAGCATATGATTTATGTCTTCATGAACGAGTTTTTTTTCAAGTTTATCAACAACGTTTCTTTCTGCAACCTCCTCATCACTAATGTCATGTGTTTTAAATGTTCATCCTTTGTCTTACTGAAGATCAATATATCATCCAGATATACAATGACAAATTTACCTATGAAGTCTTTCAACACTTCATTCATCAACCTCATAAATGTGCTTGGGGCATTTGTCAACCCAAATGGCATGACCAACCATTCAAACAAACCTTCATTTGTCTTGAATGTTGTCTTCCATTCATCTCCCTCTCTCATTTTTAGTTGATGGTATCCACTCTTCAAGTATATCTTTGAGAAATAACTTGCTCCACTTAAGAAATCCATCAAATCATCCATTCTTGGAAAAGGGAATCTATCCCTGATGGTGATATTGTTGATGGCTCTAGAATATGTACACATTCTCCATCCTCCATCCTTCTTTGGACTCAACACAGTTGGTACTACACATGGGCTTAAACTTTCCCTGACTAAAACTTTATAAAACAACTCCTGGACTTGACTATTGACTTCTTCATTCTCTCAAGGTGTCAACCTATATGCTTCTTTGTTTGGTAAACTGGCTCCTGGAATAAGGTCAATGTGATGGTTGATACTCCTAATGGGTGGAAATGAGTGTGGTAACTCATCCACTACTATGTCAGCAAAATTTTCTAACAGTTCCTGGATTTCTTTAGGTAACTCATCCATGGAAGTATTTTTAAGGACAACCCTTGGCATCCTAACTACAACAAACGTAATTTCTTGTTCCCTCTTGACCTCATTCAATATTTCCTTCCCACTCATGCGAAGTATACTTGAACTATCCTCCTTCTTTGGCTCCTTGTATTCTATTGGCATCAACATGTGTGTTCTACCATTCTTCTGTAGGGTGTAAGTATTTTTTATCCCATCATGAATGACATTTCTATCAAATTTCCATGGTCTCCCCAACAAAATATGAAAAAAATCCATATGAATTACATCACATAAAATCTCATCACTATAGCCTCCTATTTTAAATTGAACTTTGCATTGTTGACTTACCATTAATTGATGTTCTTTATGCAACCACGATACCTTGTGCATGTTTGGGTGTGCAGTTGTCTCCAACTCCAGTTTCTCCACCATCTCTGTGGATACTAGATTATTAGTGCTTCCACTATCTATGATCATCTTGCAAACTTTGTCCTTTGTCTTGCAAGTAGTCCTCAACAAATTTTTTCACTGAAATGGTTCTTCTGCCTCCTTCTATGGCTTTAGAAGAATTTTCCTCATCATAAGGTTCCTTCCTCCTTCTGTTGCTTCTACTTCCAAATTCTTCTGAGCCTCATAAATGTGTGATTCTCCCCCTCCAATACCTTTCTTCTTCTTAGGGCATTCCCAAGACACGTGTCTTGTCTTTCCATAGGCATAACATCTGACTTCACCTCCTCTACCTCTTTCTCTTCCTCGAGGAAAATAGTTTCTTCCTCCATGTTATCCTTCTTTAGAACTTCCCCCTTTTTCAGGGTGATTATGATGATTCCTAGCTTCTTTCTTTAACTTCTGGAACTTCTCTCGGGCGGTTCCCTTGCCTCTACTTGAATTTCCTCCCCTCTTTCACTGGATTTTTTTTCTGGCCAACTTCTCTTCAGCTTTCAAGGATACCTGATAAGCATCCTCAATTGTGCCAACAAAAATCATGCTGATCTCCTCTTGTATCTCGTATCTCAACCCATTTATGTACTTGGTTGTTTTTTCATCACCATTTTCCTTATTTCTAGCCCTGATATTCAGTTTATAGAATTCTTCAGTGTACTCTTTCACTGATAAGATTTTTTGTCTCAGGTTCTGCAACTTTCTGAACAAATTTATCTGATAGTCTTTAGGGATAAATTTCACTTTCAACATAGCTACCATCCTGTCCCAACTTTTGAATTTTTGTTTACCTTTGCATCTACAATCAACTTGTAGTTCATCCCACCATAACGCTTCATGACCTTTCAACCTGGTTATTTCATGCTTCACTTTATTTTCTTCTTCAATTTCTTCATAATAAAAGTATTTATCCATAACACGTACCCAATCTAACAATTCCTCAACTTCCAAATTGCCTTCATACATTAGAACTTCTATTTTTCTTTGGCTCCTATTCTCGAAACAAGACTTAGCAGTCGTTCTTCCACAGGTTCTCCTTCTGCAACTCCTTCTTCTTCTACCTCTTCACTCTCAGGTTCACTGACATCACCAACATCTGGTGCTCTCCTCTGTGTTGTTTCCATGACATCCAATATCATTATGAGTCGCCTCATTTTTTATTCCATTTATGGATTCGCTCTACACCTTCTAGGTGGAATGATTCCACTTCTTTGATTTCCTTTTCTCTGACTTGATGCTATCAAAAAAAAATATTTCACCTTCTCACATTCTCCTACAATCTGTAGACAAAATTTATGCTCTGATACCACTTGATGCAAACCCCCGTACACTCCTGGGGTTGCGCGACCTCCTAGTTAAGGATAAATCGACTTCAGGAGTCGAATTATCTCACAGGTTCATGTAGAACCTTCAAAATTGTCCCCACAGGTCAAAGTCCTAAACTTCAGGTGTGAAATATCCTTTTTGGGAATTTCGAAACACCCATAGGGTCCTCCATGTGAACCTGATTGAAAATCGTGGGGTTAAGCTTCCATTCTTCCTCACTTTGGGACTTCAGGCTTTGGGATTTCTTGATACACCTGACCTCAAATATGCCAAACTCTGAACTCATGAAAACACGTAGACTAGATCCACAGTTTGCACTCCTCTCATAGCCAATGACTACGATCTATTTTGGGACTTGAACGTTCGGGATTTTCTAACGCTCCAAGAATTTTCTCCCCGAAATGCTTCATACCCAGAGTTATAGATCAAGCACCACGCATCCCCTCACAGCCAACAGATGCAATATACTTCAGGACTTCGACGTTTGGGAGTTTCAAATACACCAAATCCTTTTCCTCATGAAGTGCTCCATACCCGGAGTTATAGATCAAGTGCCATGCATCCATTTCTAAGAGACGGTTCCAATGGACTTCGACACTTCAGGACTTTCTTCCTTCGGTAATTTACCCCCTGTTTTATCCTAAAGTTCTCTCTCTCCAAAGTGGCAGAGATGATACCACGTGTATATGCAATCAATGACTAAGGTTTTAGCTTCTTACCTCCTTGGTGCTTCAGATGACTTTCAGTCAACGCTCTACTTTACCCTTGTTCCCCTCTTTGAAGTCCACAATCTCTTGATGCGTGTGTTCCTCAGATTGATAGTCATGATTTACCTTGGAAATTTAGGCTTCAAGAGTTTTGGTTTCACCACTCTCGATTTCCTTCGGAGTGCTCTTCCCCCGGAGTACATAGATCTCTACTGCGTTTCCTTCTTGGATCTAACAGTCCATATTTGTTTTCTCTCTCTCTTCAGGAATTTCAGGAGACTTTTGGTCAACAACCTATCCTCACCATTATTCCAAAGGATCCAAATTCTGGATCTCCAGATTTGTCGACATGTGTCTGTTGCAACTCAACGGTCATGATGAAATTTGGCTCTTCAACTTCGAGAGTTCTTTCGTCCTCTTTGCGACTTTCCTTTGGAGTGCCTTTCCTCTGAAGTATCATATCTGTCAACACGTATTCTTCGATAGGAACGACCTAGATCTATTTCAACACTTAGGAACTTCGACAATTCGCGCTTTAGGCCACTGCTCACCAAGCTTACCCTTCAAAGTGCTCCACTTCTGAAGTAACTAATCTTCTGCCATGCATCGTCTTGACTCAATGGTCAGGATTCGCTCCACTCTTTGGGTTTCAAAAACTTTTGATGCTTCTTTACCCCTTCCTACCAGATAACTTCTTCATTGAAATGAATGACACACTGACATGTATCCTCCTCTGGATCCACGATCTAGATGGGATTTGGGTTTCCTAACTTTGGACTTAGCGATTTCTTCAAAAGAAATCATGTTACGTGTTCCTTTCACTTTGTAGTCCTGATCTCTTTGACACTTAGTCGATTCTATACCCTATGCACTCCTTGCACCACTCAGTCTAAAGTTCCCTTTATCTCTACTGATCTTCCCTAAGTCAATTCTAGACTCTATCAACGCACACCTTGCGGACAATATGCACTCCTTGCATTCGAGTTCTTAGAAGAGAAACAATTGAAACTTAATTAACACTTCATAAGTCCATATACTCAACTATGAACAACATACATAAAAATAATTAAATAAACACACAAAGAACATATCATTCATTCAAATACACACTGAAATGAACACTGTCCAAGATTTTGGAACAATTTATGTTTGTTTTATTCATTCATGAAGTATTTACATAAATAACACAGTTCTTCATTGTCTCCAGACTCTCTATGTCTAACTTCTACCTCTAAATTATCATCCTCTATCTTCACACTCTATTCTTTCTTACAAAACAAAACTGAAAATCTAACTAAGGAGTGGATTCTTGAGCTCTTCTCTTTCCTTTCCGAATTCTATCCCATCGTCATTCTAGCGGTTACCTACTTAGTCCTATTACAATAAATATGAGTTATTATAAGATAAGAGATGACACTCTACATCTATAAAACCTTACGGGTGTATAAGAATTTACAACATTCTTCCATTCTCAGGTGGTGACCCGACTTTACAAACAAGGTCTTTTAAAAACGATATTTTCAAAATATCTCAACAACTCGCTCTACTTTTGTTAAATGATGATTTGTAATTTTTTTGTATGCTAAGGTGTCGAATTTTTCCTCCTCTCTTGGCCTCTTTAGCTTTGATGGTGATTCTCATGCATCACAGACTCAAACATGACTCATGCAAACAATTCTATGATCAAACAACAAGCCTATAGAATAATTAATGCGAATCGGGCCAGTGTTGATTTTTTTTTCAATTTGTGCTTGTATGGACTGAAATTTCATGATAGGTTAGGAAAAAACACATGCATTGACATTATGGGAGGGTTTTCGGACTCAAACATGACTCAAAAAAATAATTCGACAATCAAATATGCTTTGGTTATTCTATCAAAACCAAAAAATAAGGTGCTCTTGCTCATGTACTTGAAACAAACACGTATAAAACATGACATCTGAATGGCGCCAACATTGATTTTTTTTTAATTTGTGCTTGTATGGACTAAAATTTGACATGGTTAGACTAGATGCATGCAATGAAAGTATGGGAGGGTTTCCATACTCAAACATGACTTACACAAATAATTTCACAATCAAACAACAAGCCTATAGAATAATCAATGTGAAGGGTGACAAGGCTAGTTTTTTGGGTGGCATCACTTGCTCATGTGCTTGAAACCAATGTATATAAGTCATGAGATGTGAATAGGGCCAACATTGAATTCTTTTCAATTTGTTCTTGTATGGAATGAAATTTGACATGGTTAGAATAAACACATGCATTGAAGGTATGGGAGGGTTTCCAGATTCACACATAACTCGCAAAAACAATTCGACAATCAAACAACAAGCCTATAGAATAATTAATGTGAAGGGAGACAAGGACAATTTTATGGGTGGCATCATCTGCTCATGTACTTGAAATAGATGCATATAAATCATGACATGTGAATGGGGCCAACATTGAATTTTTTTCAATTTGTGCTTGTATGGATTGAAATTTGACATGGTTAGACTAGATGCATGCATTGACGGTATGGAAGGGTTTCTGGAATCAAACATGAATCACAAAAACAATTCTAGAATCAAACAAAAATACTATAGAATAATTAATGTGAAGGGCGAAAAGGCCTAATTTTTGGGTGGAATTGCCTGCTCATGTGATGACAACCCCCCTTCTCTCTTGGGGATCCCGCGACCTCTCGGTCTTGGATCTTCTAACTCCCCGAACCAAATTGGTTCTTTGGGTCTTCAACTTACATTGAGGGATTTACACACTCACACATGTGCCCTTGATGTCGCGTGTAAGCTTGGATCACTTACAACTCCACTTTCTGATGCTTAGCGACACCGATCCGTGAGTACTAGTGTTGCGCTAGAATGTCTCTCCACAATGTGACCATGGGATATGACCTCGGGTCAACCCTTCGCCACTTCGGTCTCTGACGATTCTGCAATCTTCTCTTCTGGTTATTTTCAAAAAAAACTTCCTCGAACTCATGGGTCTCCGCCACGTGTCTCCTTGGATTTGATGGTCCAACTATGCTTCGGGTTTCATGACTCCGCGAGCTTCCCCATTCACTTCACACATGAACCTCGGAACCTCTGACTCCCAAATTTCCTAATCCGCTACCACATGTTCTCTTCATAGCCAACGGTTAAGATTGCTTCGTGAGTCTGCAGGTTCACAAATCTTCTCTTACAATGCCTCCAAAATTCCCAAACCACAATATGCTGAAATTCTTTACGACTAACCTCCACGCAGTTCTCCCAGATCTGATGGTCTGGAACGATCTCGTTTCCCTCCGAGACAGGTCTAGCTCGTTAGTTTTGGGAAACCTTAAGGGACTCCTCCCTTTGAATATTTCTCACCGTTCTCCCTCCTGAGCTTGCATTTCCTCAAGATTTTGCCTTCGTGAATGCTCTTTTTGACACTTAGCCGAGAATCCAGCATGTGCTCACCTTGCAACAGGTTCTCCTCTGAAATCCATCCACTCTGTGGGAAAATTCAACTAATCCCCTTTATCTCTTGAGTCAGAATACTCAATCATGCACTCATTATAGATAACCTCTCTTAGAGTATCTCTCTAGAACTTTCTGATTCAAGATGGACTCTGTCGACGCACACTTTCCAGATGCTATGCACTCCTTTCACGCATAAGGTTTATGCTATATCTTCTGAGCTTATGAGTCGAAACAAACTCTGTCAATGCACACTTTGCAGACACTATGCACACCTTGCACTCACTCATAGAAGAGAAACAATTGAAACTCATTTAAAACCTTACAGATTCATACATCTAACCATGTAAATGCATGCATAAATACAATAACAATAAATAATAGAGAATTCCAAACAAACAAGAAATCTACCATTCATTCATTCAGATAGATGCATCAACACCATACGTTTGGGAAAATGCTCCTCCATTATATTCATTCAAATGAAAATTACATATAGTCATGCACTACTTCTCGGTATCTCTCAACTCTCAAATACAATGGAAACCTACACAATAGATTCAACAACTCATCAACAACTACAGAGCCAACAAAAACCTCTAATGGATAACAATACAAAGCTTGATATAAGAGAGATCTTTGAGTTTTTCCCTCCAACGATTCTAAAGCTATCTTAACAAATTAAAAGCTATCAACTACTAACATTTATTACAATAAATAATTGTGATAGACATATCATATTGAACACATTGAATATGTACTGTGCTTATCTACATTAAAAGAAAATGCCTTCTCTGATGTCTTCATGAACCATCCAGCTCTACAACATTTAAATATGTTCTTTAATTACAACTCCTTTCAAAATATTTGTGTGATACACATTCTTCAAAATTTAAATTCCTTCAAAATGTATGCTAGTGTGCCTAGATGTCCTCTGCTTGTGTTTTGCTAGTGATGCTCCTGCATCATTCTCCTCTGGCTAAAAAATTCATGGACCCTGTCCATTAGATCCTGCACCAAATTTCCATGCTTTTGGATGTCCTCTCTGTTTACCCAACTGGAATATTCTACTGGTTGTCCTTTCCACTTCACCAAATATTCAAAATACATTTTCCTTCTGGTCTTCTTACCATTTCGTAGATCTATGATCTGCTCCATCAATAATTTATTTTCTACAGGCATTTTCTTTTTCCACTGTATGTCCTTCTGATATTCGGATCCTTCGGCTCCATTTTCCCTATACGGATACTGGTCTGCAATGTTGAATATGCGCGAAATACCCACATATTCTGGAAGCTCTATCTCATAAGCATTGTCACCAAATTTTCTCAGGATTTTGCACGGTCCTATCTTTTTCAACTTCAACTTATTGTATGTTCCCCTTGGGAACCTTTCTTTCCTAATATGTGCTTGAAATTGATCTCCAACTTCAAATTCAAGTTTCCTCCTGTGTTGATCAACTCTGTGTTTGTATTCATTGTTGTTTTTCTTCAACTGTTCCTTGATATGATCATGGAGTTCCTGTATTTATGCAGCGAAGTCTTCAGCTCCAGTGCTCCTAAATTCACTCTGATACCACTCTGGCACAGACACCCCCCCTCTCTCCTTTCTCTCCCATGGAGGGGGCTGCTCGACCTCTCGGTCTAGGATTGTTCAAACACCCGAGTCGAAATGAATCTTCAGCTCCCTGCTGGAAACTGATGTACTTTATCACAGGTCCCTCTTTCTCCAAAGTGCAGGCCCTCTTAACCCAATGACTCTCTTCTTGGCCCTTAAAATTTCTTTTGTGATGGCACTCGTTCTTCATGCCAAGCCCTTTTTATCATATGATATCAGTCTATTTCTCTGACTAAATCACGAGAATCGCTTCGGGCTTCGGGCTTTGACTTGTTCCACAAAAAATAACTCCTACGTTCCTGAACTCTGAATCGGCGAACTCTATTGGAACGAGGATCGAAGGTTCCATGCTTTTGGATGTCCTCTCTATTTACCCAACTGGAATATTCTACTGGTTGTCCTTTCCACTTCACCAAATATTCAAAATACATTTTCCTTCTGGTCTTCTTACCAATTCGTAGATCTATGATCTGCTCCATCAATAATTTATTTTCTACAGGCATTTTCTTTTTCCACTGTATGTCCTTCTGATATTCGGATCCTTCAGCTCCATTTTCCCTATACGGATACTGGTCTGCAATGTTGAATATCCGTGAAATACCCACATCTTTTGGAAGCTCTATCTCATAAGCATTGTCACCAAATTTTCTCAGGATTTTGCACGGTCCTATCTTTTTCAACTTCAACTTATTGTATGTTCCCCTTGGGAACCTTTCTTTCCTAAGATGTGCTCGAACTTGATCTCCAACATCAAATTCAAGTTTCCTCCTGTGTTGATCAACTCTGTGTTTGTATTCATTGTTGTTTTTCTTCAACTGTTCCTTGATATGATCATGGAGTTCCTGTATTTATGCAGCAAAGTCTTCAGCTCCAGTGCTCCTAAATTCACTCTGATACCACTCTGGCACAGACACCCCCCCTCTCTCCTTTCTCTCCCATGGAGGGAGCTGCTCGACCTCTCGGTCTAGGATCGTTCAAACACCTGAGTCGAAATGACTCTTCAGCTCCCTGCTGGAAACTGATGTACTTTATCACAAGTCCCTCTTTCTCCAAAGTGTGGGCCCTCTTAACCCAACGACTCTCTTCTTGGCCCTTCAATATTCTTTTGTGATGGCACTCGTTCTTCGTGCCAGGCCCTTTTTATCATATGATATCGGTCTATTTCTCTGACTAAATCACGAGAATCCCTTCGGGCTTCGGGCTTTGACTTGTTCCACAAAAAATAACTCCTACGTTCCTGAACTCTGAATCGATGAACTCTATTGGAACGAGGATCGAAGGTCCCCATTCCTCCTTTAGATCGATTATTGAGATCTATTCGAACTCTGACCTTCAAAAGTATCTCACTTAACCTTCAACCATCCTATTTGTTTACCATCTGCTACGCACATTGCAACAGTTTCCATAGAGAATCTCGCTTTGTCCCTCTTGCCTACATAAATAAATCATGTGGCTTTGATACCACTCCTGACGGAAACCCCCCCTTCTCTCCTCGGGATCTTGTGACCTCCCGATATTGGATGTTCTAACTCCCTGAACCCAACTAGTTCTTCTGGTCTTCAACTGACTCTGAGCGACTTACACACTCACACATGTCCCCTTGATATCGCATGTAAGTTCAAATCACTTACAACTCCACTTTTTGATGCTTAGTGACACTGATCCACGAGTACTATTCTTGTACTAGAATCTCTCTCCACTATGCAACCATGGGCTATGATCTCGGGACAACCCTTTGCCACTTCAGACTCCAACGATTCTGTAATATCCTCTTATGATGCTTTCTGGAACAACCTTCCCCAAACTCACGGGTCTCTACCACATGTCTCCCTAGATCTGACGGTCCAATTATGCTTTGGTTTTCACGACTCCACGAGATTCCCCATTCACTTCACACACAAACCTCGAAACCTATGACTCCCAGATTTCCTAATCTGCTACCACGTGTTCTCTTTGCAGCCAATGATTAAGATTTCTTCGCGAGTCTGTGGGTTCGTGACTCTGCTCTTACAATACCTCCAAAATTCTTGAACCACTATATGCTGAAATGATTTATGGATAACCTTCGTGCAGTTCTCCCATATCTGATGGTCTGGAATAATCTCATTTCCCTCCGAGATGGGTCTGGCTCATTATTTTTGGGAAACCTTAAGGGACTCCTCCCTTTGAATATTTCTTGTCGTTATCCCTCTTAATCTTTCTTTTCCTAGGGATTTTTCCTTCGTGAACACTCTTTTCAACACTTAGCTGAGAATCCAACATGTGCTTGCCTTGCAACAGGTTCTCCTATGAAATCCAACCACTCCATGGGAAACTTCATCTACTCCCCTTTATCTCATGAGTCAGAAGACTCGATCACACGCTCCTTGTGTATAAACTCTCTTGGAATATCTCTCCAGAACTTTATGAGTCAAGATGGACTCTATCGATGCACACTTTGCAGACACTATGCACTCCTTGCATGCATAAGGTTTATGCTATCTCTTCTGATCTTATGAGTCGAAACAAATTCTATCAACGCGCACTTTGTGGACACTATGCACACCTTGCACTCACTCATAGAAGAGAAACAATTGAAACTTATTTAAAACCTCATAGATTCGTACATCTATCCATGTAACTACATGCATAAATATAAGAAAAAGAAATAATAGATAATTCCAAACAAATAGGAAATCTACCATTCATTCATTCAGATAGATGCATCAACACCATACGTTTGGGACAATGCTCCTCCGTTATATTCATTCAAATGAAAATTACATATATTCATTCACTACTTCTCGATAGCTCTTAGCTCTCAACTAGAATAGCAACCTACACAATATATTCAACAACTCATCAACAACTACAGAGCCAACAACAACCTCTACTTGACAACAATACAAAGTTTGATATAAGAGGGCTCTTTGAGTTCTTCCCTCCAACAATTCTAAAGCTATCTTAAAAAATTGAAAGCTATCGGCTACTAATAGTTATTACAATAAATAATTGTGATAGATAGATCATATCAAACACATCGAATCTGTACTTCACTTAACTAGATTAAAAGAAAATGCATTCTCTGATGTCTTCATGAACCATCCAGCTCTACAACATTTAAATATGTTCTTTAATTACAACTCTTTTCAAAGATTTGAGTGATACACATTCTTCAAAATTTTAATTGCTTAAAAATTTGTGCTAGGTTTCTTATTTGTCCTCCTCTTGTGTCTTGTTGGCGATGCTCCTGCATCATCATGTACTTGAAACCGATGCATATAAATCATGACATGTGAATGGGGCCAACATTCAAATTTTTTCAATTTGTGCTCGTATGGATTGAAATTTGACATGGTTAGACTAGAAACATGCATTGATGGTATGGGAGGGTTTCTAGACTCAAACATGAACCATACAAACAATTCGAAAATCAAACAACAAGTCTATAGAATAATTAATGTGAATGGTGCCAAGGTTGATTTTTTTAATCAATTTATGCTTGTATGGACTGAAATTTCATGACATGTTAGGACAACACACATGCATTGACGGTATGGGAGGGTTTATGGACTCAAAAATGACTAGAAAAAATAATTCTTAAATCAAATATTCTTTGGTTATTCTATCAAAACCCAAAAATTAGGCGCTCTTTCACATGTACTTGAAACCGACGCATATAAATCATAACATGTGAATGGGGCCAACGTTGATTTTTTTTCAATTTGTGCTTGTATGGAATGAAATTTGACATGGTTAGACAAGACACATGAAATAACAGTATGGGAGTTTTTCTAGACTCCAACATGATTCACAAAAACAATATCACAATCAAATAACAAGCCTATAGAATAATTAATGTGAAGGGTGACAAGGCCAATTTTTTGGGCGGCATCACCTGCCCATGTACTTGAAACTGAAACATATAAATCATGACATGTGAATGGGTTCAACGTTGTTCAATTTGTGATTGCATGGATTGAAATTTGACATGGTTAGACTAGACACAAGCATTGATGGTATGGGAGGGTTTCCAGACTCAATCATGACTCGCACAAACAATTCGACAATCAAACAACAAGCCTGTAGAATAATTAATGTGAAGGACTAGATAAATTAATATGTGGTTGGCCAAGTTCAGTAGACAATAAATTAGTCTCAAAAGAAAGATAAGTTCATTTATCCCACAACCACTTTGGTTGTTCTTTTCATCCCACAATCACTTTCTACTAACTTTTCTTAAATGTTCTAACTTGCCATAGTAAAAGAATTTAATAGATTTTCTGTATTTTCTTGACTCTATTTACATCATTTTATTTACTCTATTTGTTTCCATTCCTTTTAAACTTTGTTATAATTGAAACCTCAAACAATTAAGTTTCCATGGATTCCTCCCCCCCAAACATATGTTGTTCATCTGTATTTTCTTGGGCTAGATATTTATGTCATATCGTTGGTTCATAGTCTTCAGATGGGTTCATGGACCATAAAAGTTGATCATCCTGATCCAAGAGATGTACAAATGAACTTCTGAGGGCGTTTCATGTATATGTGTTCCAATTTTCAACATACTCAACCCCAAGGCCAACTTATTTCCAAGAAATCCATTGAAAATGTCATGTTGCTTGATTCGTGTGAGCAACTTGATTTAAAGAGTAAATGCCCAATATATGAATATGGTGCATGAGAAGAGAAGGAGGATGTGATTTTTCTTAAATCTATTCTGTGGGTCTTTACCTATGATGACAAGTGTACCATTCCCTATTTTCCAAATTAACCAATTCCCAATTAAGGGAAAAACATTCGGGATTGATTTCCAAATATGGAACCATTTTGTAGTTTCTTAAGAGGATTTTGTATATATTCCATAATTGATTCCCAAGGAAAATATTTTTTCTTTGTTGTTTCTTCCCATGGGCATATACCTTGAATAATACTCCAAAACAAAATGCTTCCAAGGCTTTAGAAAAGAAGAATATGTTTTTTAAGACCTATATCCCGATGGATTTAGGAGTCTTTAGCCTTTTCCAAAAGTATAAAACCATTTTTTTCTCTCAATGTCCCCTAACCATAGGAAGAAAAATCAAAGTTGTTTAATTTTCCCCGATGCCCATTTTGGGATCTAGGCTAAGTACATCTAGCCGACCAAAATGGATTCAAACACTACGTTAACGAAGACCATTCTTCCTAATTTGGAGATCCATTTTTTCACCAAGAATTAACTCTCCTTTCCATATTTTCTATCATCCATAACCAATTGCCCTTTCTATAATTGTTTTTCATCAAGAGATGTTGTTCCTTCAAGTGATGTTTTTCTATAATGGTTTTCCTTTAAGAGATGTTGTGTCTTCCCAACACACTAATAATATCAGTTGGAGGGAGAGTTTATACTTATTGAGCTTCATACCTATTTCTTGACAAACAATGTTCAAAATTTCATTGAGATAGTCCTCTGATTCCCTTGTCCCTTCACAAAAAGTGAGAATGTTAGATACAAATAACATGTGATTTATGTTACATGAAGGCCCTAGGTTAATTCCTTTTAGTCTTCCAGGTATTGAGGCTTCCTTTAGTAATATTCTAAGTCTTTTAGCCACTAGAAGGAAAAGAAGAGGATAACCCTATCTAATACCTCGTTAAGCTCTAAAAAAGGGGGAGGTTGAACCATTTATAAGAAAAGTTAAATAAGTAGAGTTGATATAGATAAGAGTCCAAGTCACAAAGAATGAATAAATTCCAAATGAATGAGAAGAAATTTGAGGTAAACCTAGCTTACCATATCAAAGGACTTGGAGAGGTCAACCTTTAAGGTAAGAGATTTCTTATTCCTAGTTTTGATGGAGTGCAATCCCTCTTGCACTATGCCATTTTCTTCATGAATATATTGTACTTTTTGAAATCCAATTTTCTATAGGGAAATTTGATTTGATAGAATTATTTTTATCCTTCAAGCAATTATTTTGGAGATAGTTTTGTACACACTATTATAGAGGGAGATAGGCCTACAATGGTCAAACTTTGAAGGGTTGTTTGACTTAGTTATCAACACTAGGAATGTGTAGTTAAAGGCATTCAAATTTTGACTATTTGATTTGGAATATTCGACCACCTTCAAAAGATTACTTCCAATGAAATCATAAAATCCTAGAAAAAAATCAATTTGAAGGCCATCTAGATTTGGACTTTTATCTTTTTGGAAGCTATGAAGGGTACTGAGGAGTTCCTCTTTGGAGATTTTGGCCATCAGAATTTTGTTTTCTTATATATTATGAACCTTAAGGAGAAACTAATTACCATAAAATAACATCTATGGTGGCATTGGTTTCATATTTGAATAGAGAGATAAAGTAACAAACTCCTTATTTTTCTATTTTAGAGAATGAAAAAGCTCTAGTCCCATATGAATTTTCAATTCACCATATTGTCTTAATCATATTTAAACTATTTGCAAAGTGATGGAAATTTTTGGTGTTTTCATATCCAAGTTGTATCCAAATCGCTCAACTCTTTTTTCTCCATCCCTTTTCTATATTGAGAAAAATTTACCTCCTTTTTTCCTCAAGAGTTTTTATTTCATATTTCCAAGGGTGTGAGAAGTACCCCTATCCCTCACCTTGGTAATAGAGGTCCAAATTTTCCCCAATATCCTCTAATAATATCTTTTTCTTCTTTGTTTTTTCTTTAGAACATTTAATAGTTTCTTTCTTTTCCCTTTTGAGGTTATTTTGGAACTGAATAGGGGGGATTTTTGGAGGGAAGGACTAAATGGTTGTCAACTTCCCTTTATTATCTCTAGAAAGGAGTCATCTTCCAACTAGGATGGGTTTACCTTGAAAGGGTTGGGGGGATTTTCCTTGAGGGGAGTTAGTTCCAAGATGATAAGGTTATGGGTTGAGTCACCACTCGAAGAGACCATTGCCTGAACTGAATATTTTCATCCTAAAAGGATTTAGAGGTCAATAAACAATCTAGGCTCTTGGCCAGCTAAGCCTCCCATGTTCTCATATTCATCCAAGTAAAATATATTTTTACGGGTTGTATATTGTGCAACCTAGCTCACTCAATTTTGAAAATTCAAATAAGTCCATGGGGGGATCCATTTGACCTGTTTGAACCCAAATTTAATAAGATCCTAGAGTAAAATTTATGTCTCCTCATAGAAACACTAAAATGAAGTGGAACCAAGATTTTTCTAGGGAATTTTCCCAAAAGATCTGTCTATATACATAAGGGTCATAAATGTCGATGCAATTGAACTCCTTAGCTAGATATCTAGAGAATAAAGAGGTGCAAAGAACTTAGGGGAAGGCCCATGAGTTTATGAGAGACAGAGAGTCCTTTTTCTATAAAATGATAAACCCCCCTAATCATTCCTGAGTGTCGATAGAAAAAAATTCCTATCCTTTCATAAGAGAAGAGAGATATGTCACCATCGCAATGTTTTCTTGCAAGAAAAAGATTGATGGTATCCACTAATCTATAAATGATCAATTGTTTGGAGGGAATGAAAATCCCTCTAAATTTTAGGGATAGAACAATCATGAGAAGATCCCTTATGGGGAATTAGCTCCAAGGGACCTTAAAAAGGAATGTTGTTTCCTTGTTCTTACCTTTAAGTTAGCTTCTTTCTTACTTTTATAAGCTTATCTATTAATTATATTAGATATGTTAATTAGATTAATGATATTAAGGTTATATAATAATCATATATATATATATATATATTATAACATAATAAAAAAATTAAAAACATAAAAATTCAAATAAACAAAACAAAACAAAACATAATAAACTCCCCCTACCCTCGCCCGCGCCCATTCATAGCTTATAGTTGGAGGAGGTATACCATTGTCCAAACCTTGCGAAAATTCATAGCTTCTAGTTGGAAGAGGTAGAGCGTTGCCCAACCCTGCGACTGAGACAAAGCAATGGAACCCACGACCAAGGGGGATTTTATCATTTTTCTCAGAGCAAGAGAGACTGTGGGGTGAGACAACGAAAACAAGAGCCAAGGGGGAGAGACTATGGGGTGAGACAACGACATCAAGAGCCAAGGGGGAGACAACATTAGAGACAAAGCGACCAAAGGGGGATTTTATCAGAGAACCAACAATGTTGCCACAAAAATAGGTATGAACTAGGATATTGTTATAATGTTGCATATTTATATAGTTGGGAAATCTACTTGGAAGGCCATACAAATCATACCACAAAAATTAAATTAAAACTTGGTGCTCATGGCTCATCACTTGGAACATAAATTAAAACTTGGTGCTATGATGTAGCAGTATGATTGTGTCTTCCAAGATCCCAAAGTCATCCTAGTGTATTTCTCAATTCAAAATAATATCAACATGGTTACATAGTCTCTACTTCTATATAGCCCACTCTATCATAGATTGATATGGGATGATGATGAGATCTGAAAACGGATTCAATAAATACTTCAATAAGGAAAGCTCAAACAGAGAAAATATTCATGTGGAAACCCCACCATCCTTGCACCCAAGAAGGATGGCTCATGGTGTTCTTACTTCAACTATCGCACCCTTAACAAGATATGTCAAGAATTAATACCCTCTACCATGTATTCATGACATTATTTACAAATGGAGGGTACATAATACTTCTCCAATATTAGCCTCAAAATTGACTACCATAATGTACCTATTAATGATGTTGCTATTTAGAAAACAACACTCAAAACTTACGGTCTCTATGTATGTTTAGTCATCCCCTTTGGCCTAACTCATTTTCCATCCACCTCCTTATGCCTAATGAACAAAATTATCAACTGACACTTCACCAGCTTCTTTTTCATTTTCTATTTGGAGGGCATCCTTATTTATAATGAGACATCAAAAGAACATATCGAGCATGTAACATGCATCTTGGGCACACTATGCCAACACAAATTACAATCAAATTTGGTAAGTGTACCTTTGATGCAATACATATTCAGTATTTTGGATTCATCACTGGCCATGTTTATATCCCTATATATCTCTAAAAGTTCAAGGCCATCAATAATTTTCCTTTATTGTGCAACATCATAGAGATACAATTTTGTCTTGGCCTCGTGAACTTTTATCAATAAATTGTGTTAAGTTTTGCGAATTTCTTGGTCATTGAACCACATTATGAACACTAAGGAAACCTTTCACTAGATTCCAACACATTAATTTTCATTTGAAGAAGTCAAGCAAAGGATATGATCTATTTTAGTGTTATCCATGCCACACATGCATTTCCCATTCAATATTAAGACCGATGCATCAAATTATGTGCTTGGTGCAATGCTCACTAGACATGGAAATTATGTTCTTGGTACAGTGCTCACTCAA
>SNQJ01S0027125.1:84627-104046 GCA_010110895.2 Picea sitchensis
TCAGGCTGGTGGGTCGTCAGCTTCTACTTCAGGTACCATGAGTACTAGACCAAAGAAAGGGTGTTGGATATGTGGAGAGCCACATTACCAATGTGACTGCCCAATGGAGAGTACTAGAGCATCTGGATCAGTCGGACCCACTACCATGGGAGATTTGGGCAAGGCCCATCGGATTCATGCAGCGGTGAATAACCGCCAAGGAGATCACCAGTCGACTCTGCTCGAGATGTCAGGTACTGTCGCTGACCAGACCCTTAGTATTTTAATAGATCCAGGTGCTACCGAGAGTTTTATTTCTGGTGCAGCGCTAAAAAGAATTAAGGTAAAGGAAGTCAAATAGGATGAGTTTAGCTTTGTATAAATGGCTTTGGGAGCAAATCATAAGGTTGGTGGGAAAGTTACAAGATATAGACTTAACCTAGGAGAGTTTGTCACTAGGGCCAACCTGTACGTCACAACCTTAGGGTCTTATGACATCGTGATCAGTATGGACTGGTTGGAATCGCATGATGCGATACTTGACTATAAGATGAAATGGTTGAGCTTGGTCAATGATGAGGGATAGAGACGCATGATTGTAGGTCAGAACCAGGGAGTCTCTATTAGGTTCATCTCTTCCTTGCAGCTATGGAAGAGCATGCGCAAGGGATGTAAGCTTTATGCAATCCTTGCATTAAATGAGAAGGGAGTAGAGGAAGGTCTAGAAAACATTTTGGTGGTGCGAGAGTTTGTGTATGTCTTCCCTGAGGAGTTACTTGGGATGCCGCCAGAGAGGGAACTAGAATTTACCATCGACCTAAAACCAGGAATTGAACCGATAGCATGAATGCCTTATTGGATGTGGACCCTGGAGTTACCGTAGTTGAAAATGCAACTAAAGGAGTTGTTGGACCTAGGACTTATACGTCCAAGTGTGTCACCATGGAGTGTGCATGTTATCTTCATATAGAAGAAGGATGGATCGTGGAGACTCTCCATTGACTATCGTCAATTGAACAAGGAAACGATCAAGAATTAATATATGTTGCCAAGGATTGATGATCTGTTTGATTAGATGAAATGTGCGACGGTGTTTTCAAAGATCAACTTGAGATCACGCTATCACTAGTTATGAATCAAAGAAGACGACATCCCTAAGACTGCCTTTAATATGAGGTTTGGACATTATGAGTTTATTGTTTTAAGATTTGGACTGGCGAATGCCCCAGGGGTATTTATGAGTTTGATGAATGGGGTGTTCCGCGAATACTTAGACAAGTTCATCCAAGTATTAACTGACAATATTTTGATTTACTCTTGAATGATGGAGGAGCATGACAAGCACTTGCTCATGGTACTACAATGTCTATGAGAGAACAAATTGTATGGGAAATTGTCTAAATGCTCGTTTTATCAATCAAAGATTCACTACTTAGGGCATGTCATATTCGGCGAAGGTATCGCTATGCATCTAGAAAAGGTCGAGGCTATTATGGAATGGCCTGCGTCGACAAATCTCCCTGAAGTGCGTAGCCTCATGGGTTTAGCGGGATATTATTGATGGCTCGTTGAGGGTTTTTCGAACATAGAAAATCTGATTACGGAATTGCAGAACAACAAGAAGTTTGTTTGGACCGAGAAATGAACGGAGTCATTTTAGAGGCTCAAGTAGATATTGATGACAACACCAATATTGAAGGTCCCTGACATGGATGCGGACTTCTTGGTATGCATTGATGCATCCAAGGAAGGCTTAGGTGGACTCTTGATGCAAGACGGTCGAGTGATCGCTTACATCTTAAGAAATTGGAGAAGGCATGAAGAGAACTATGCAATGCATGATTTGGAGTTGTTAGCCATTATTTATGCCTTGAGAGTTTGGAGACACTACCTTATTGGATGAAAATTCAAACAAAAAATGGACCACTGTGGTCTACAACACATCTTTATGCAAAGAGACTTGAACGCGTGACAACGTCGTTGGTCGGAATTGTTTAGCGAGTATGATTTCGATATTACTTACATAAAAGGAACAATGAACAGAGTGGTTGATGTGTTGAGTCGGAGACCTTGCATATTTTCAGTGATTCCTCTTAAGACGAATATACGTGGAAATATTCTAACCTTACAGCACGACAATGACTGGTGCAAACAGGTAAGGGTTTTTTTACAAACAAAACACAATGATGGTGCCAAAATTTGAGGGATTTAGTGTAGATAACGACAGATTAATGAGATTTAAAGGTCAAATTTATGTACTTCCCAATGACGAGTTGAGGAGTTTGATCCTAAATGAGGCTCATAGTGTAGTGTACATGGATCATCCTAGAGTCAAGAAGATGAGGGAAGACCTTAAACCCTTATTCTTCTAGAAAGGAATGAAGGAAGAAATAGTCAACTACATGGCCAGATGTCTATAATGTCAGCAGGTGAAGGTTGAACATAGACATTTGGCATGATTACTACAACCACACGCTATTCCAGAATCAAAATGGGAGGTCATTTCAATGGATTTCATTGTTGGATTTCCACTAACGAAAAGGAGACACGACTCAATTTTTGTGGTTGTCGACACTCTGACGAAGAGTGCCCATTTTATTCCTATGCATATGACATATGAGGCACCTAACATAGCTAGAGTTTTCATCAATGATATTGTGAGTTTGCATGGCGTGCCTAAGAGGATAATATCTAATAGAGGATTAGTGTTTACAGGATGATTTTGGACTAGTTTCCAAGAGGCCTTGGGAACCCAACTTAACTTTAGTAGCACGTATCACCCGGAGACAGACGGGAAAACCAAAATAAAATACCAAATATTGGAGGATATGTTGCGTATGTACATTATGGACTGAAAAACACATTGGGGAGAGTTATTTCCACTATCATATTTTACATACAACAACAGTAATCAAAGCACCATTAATATGGTTCCCTTAAAGTTTCTTTGTGGGTGACCATGTCAGACGCCTTTGAGTTGGAATCGGATTGAGGATAGGCTCTTGGTGGGACCAGAAGCAATCCAATAAATGGAAGATCAAATGAAAACAATAATAAAAAGGATCAAGGAAGTTTAGGATCGGCAGAAGAGTCATGTCGATGCGCATTGTGTCAATCGTAGTTATGAAGTTGGCAATCGAGACTTCTTGCAGGTGAAACTGCATAAGAGTTCAATCAAGCTTAGAAAGGGTGTTAAATTCTCTCCTAGGTTCTTGGGACCTTTCAATCTTGTGGAAAGGAAAGGGCCCATGGCCTATTGACTAGCCTTGCTTGATTCTTTGAGGTGTATGCATGATGTTTTTTACGTATCTGTTTTGAGACATTATGTTAGTGATCCTACACATGTTATTGACCTAAGTTCCTTCCAGGTATCGAACAAGGGTGCACTCACGGCAGAGCCAATACTCATCTTGGACCATCACATTTGACAGCTACGACGTTGAATAGTAGATTCGGTCAAGGTCTAGTGGGAGAACTATAGTCCACACTCGGCGACCTGGGAGGACGCATATGATATGCGTCAACAAATTCCATTTTTTTTTTATAGATAGACATATGATATTGTAATACACTTTATCTCGGCACTTATTTACTGTGAAACTTCGGGACGAAGTTTAAAACAAGAGGGGGTGTATGTAACATCCCTCTCTTCCATGCACTGAGCAAACTTATTCTTTAAGGACACTTGCATGCAAGTGATCTAGTTCTTTTTATGATTGGTTGTTGTGATTATAATTATGAGATATTGTGGATTTGATGATATGTTATTTTTTTGTATTTACATAAACATGTGCTATTGATTGGGTTCTCCTAATTGTAAAAGACTCTGGATGTTGAGGATGTTGAGGCATCAATGAAACCCCTTGGACTCTTGGTCGAGTCAAGGAGTGGATTGATAGGGTTTGAATGTTGTTGATGTGACATATGTACATATGATTAGATATTTGATGTTGATTGTTATTGCTGACATGATTCATTGATGGATGAAAGATGATGTTATCTTGTCAACCAGACTAACATTTGGAGTAAAGGAGTCATGCCTAACATCCAGAGACATTGAGGAATAGGGGTGGCAACAACCCTGCCACATCCTCCTAGCACTCCCTCTGTGGCTCGAACTGTAGGTTAACGATTACCTAGTTGAGACCCGTGATGTCGTGAGGGAATACTATTACAATATCTCACGATGATTCTAAGGGAACGCAATAAGGCATGGTCCTTATTCCTTAGAGGCCCTTAGTCTCCCACAAAATCAGCTAATGGAGTATTGACTCCAGGGGTTTGATGTCTACCAAATTCAGTCAAGAGGCGAGTGGCATCCTTGGAGCACGTAGTGCGTCCTGAAGGGCACATCACGATTTTAATTATGGCAAGTTAATAAACCTAATGCCTAGAAAAATATGCCTCCTTAGGACCTGGTTGGCCTTAAAATGAATTATGTGATAAGTAAAGTTTAATAACATTCTTTCCCTTAAAATTGTGACCAAGCCTAGTGAATTGAAAACCTAGGTCTGAGTAGAACCTTTGAACAAAAAAAACTATTTAGACATGTAACAAGAAGGGGGTAAAGAAAATTCAAGAATTAATAATTCGTCTGATGCCTCTTCAAATGAATCTACGTGGAAAAATTCTAACCTTACAGTCCGACAATGACTAGTACAAAGAGGTCAAGGATTTTTTACGGACAAAGCACAATGATGATACCAAAATTTGAGGGATTTACTATGGATAATGATGGATTAATGAGATTTAAAGGTCGAATTTATGTACCACACAATGGCGAGTTGAGGAGTTTGATCCTAAACGAGGCTCATATAGCAGTGTACATGGCTCATCCCGGAGTCACGAAGATGAGGGAAGACCTTAAACCCTTATTCTTCTGGAAAGGAATGAAGTTAGAAATAGTCAACTACATGGCTAGATGACTAGAATGTCAGTAGGTGAATATTGAACATAGACATCTGGCATTATTACTACAGCCACACGCTATTCCAGAATCGAAATAGGAGGTCATTTCGATGGATTTCATTAATGGATTGCCACTGACGGCAAGGAGACACGACTTGATTTTTGTGGTAGTCGACACTCTGACGAAGAATGCCCATTTTATTCCTGTGCATACGACGTATGAGGCAGGTGACATAGCTAGAGTTTTCATTAATGAGATTGTGAGGCTGCATGGGGTTAGGGATGATTTTAAGGATGGAAATTTATTTTAAAATGTAGAAACCTTGGCGAATATTACTAATCCTTCATATGCTAACTATAAAATGTTGGAAATATTTTTGTAAAAATATTCAAATTTCAAAGGATTTTATATAGTTTGTATAAACGTTTGGCGATTTTTAAGGTAAAATAATTTTATCCTATAGAATTTGGGCGAATTATCTTTAGAATAGTGAATCATTTTTTGGGAAAAACCATGGAAAATTATCCCATGAGCGAAATTTAGTCCCTAAAATCATCCCTGCGATAACATGCCTAAGAGAATAATATCTAATAGAGGATCGGTGTTTACAGGACGATTTTGGACTAGTTTAAAAGAGGCCTTGGAAACCCAACTTAACTTTAGTACCACGTATCACCTGGAGACAGACGGGAAGATCGAAAGAAAAAACCAAATCTTGGAGGATATGTTGTGTATGTACATTATGGACCGAAAAAAGTGTTGGGAAGAGTTCTTACCACTGGTATAGTTTGCATACAACAAAATTTATCAAAGCACCATTAAGATGGCACCCTTCAAGTTTCTTTGTGGGCGACCGTGTCGGACACCTTTGAGTTGGAATCGGCTTGAGGATAGGGTCATGGTGGGACCAGAAGCGATCCAAGAAATGGAAGATCAAATTCAAACAATAAGACAAAGGAACAAGGAAGTGCAATATCGGTATAAGAATTATGTCGATGTGCATCGTTTCGATCGTAGTTATGAAGTTGGTGATCTAGTATTCTTACAGGTGAAACCACATAAGAGTTCGATCAAGTTTGGAAAGGGTGCTAAAATCTCTCCTAGGTTTGTGGGATCTTTCGAGATTGTGGAAAGGAAAGGGCCCGTGGCCTATTGACTAGCCTTGCCTGATTCTTTGAGGTGTATGCATGATGTTTTTCACGTATCTATTGTGAGACATTATGTTAGTGATCTGACACACGTTATTCACCTAAGTTCCTTGCAGGTATCATACAAGGGTGCGCTCACAGCGGAGCCAATCCGCATCTTGGACCATCGCATTCAACAGCTATGAAGTCGAACATTAGATCAGTTAAAGGTCTAATGGGACAACTATAGTCTACACTCGGCAACCTAGGAGAACGCATATGATATGTGTCAACAATTTCCATTTTTTTTAAAGATAAACTTATGATATTGTGATACACTTTATTTCAGAACTTATTTATTGTGAAACTTCGGGATGAAGTTTAAAACAAGAGGGGGTGTATGTAACATCCCTCTCTTGTGTGCATTAATCAGACTTATTCTTTGAGGACACTTACGTGCAAGTGATCTGGTTCTTTATCCGATTGGTTGTTGTGATTATGATTATGAGATATTGTGGATTTGATGATATGTTATTTTGTTGTATTTACATAGACATGTGCTATTGAATGGGTTCTCCTGATTGTGCAGTACTCTCGACATTGAGGATGTTGAGGCATCGATGAAACCCCTTGGACTCTGGGTCGAGTCAAGCAGTTGATTGATAGGGTTTGAATGTTGTTGATGTGACATATCTACATATGATTAGATATTTGATGTTGATTGTTATTGCTAACATTATTTGTTTATGGATGCAGGCTAACAATAGCTTGTCGACCAGACTCACATTTGGAGTAAAGGGGTCACACATGACAGCCACAGACATTGAGGGAGAGGGGTGGCAGCATCCCTGCCACAGCCTCCTAGCACTCCCACCATGGCTCGAACTATAGGTTAATGATTACCTAGTTTGAGAGACCCATGATGTCGTGAGGGCAGACTGTGACAATCACTCACAATGATTCTAAGGGACGTGCAATAAGGAAGGGTCCTTATTCCTTAGAGGCCCTTACTCTCCCACAAGATCACCTAACGGAGTATTGACTCTAGGGGTTTGACGTCTACCAAATTCAGTCAAGAGACGAGTGGCATCCTTGGACCACGTAGTGCGTCCTAAAGGGCACATCATGAGTTTAACTATGGTAAGTTAATCAACCTAATGCCTAGAAAACTATGCCTCCTTAGGACCTAGTTAGCCTTAAACTGAATGATGTGATAAGTAAAGTTTAATAACAAAATTTCCCTTCAAAATTGTCACCAAGCCTAGTGAATTGAAAACCTAGGTTTGAGTACAACCTTTGAACAAAAAAAAATATTTAGACATGTAACAAGAAGGGGGTAAAGAAAATTTAAGCATTAATAATTAAAGTGGAAATTTTAATAAAGGTTTAATTAATAAAAGGGGGTTTAGGTTGTTTTTGTCTAAACCTGCTAATTCTGAACTTAGTTATAAAAAGGGGAAAATTTAAGAAAAAGGGAAACTTAAAGAAAAAGGGGGAAACCTAAGGAAAAGGGGAAACTTAAAGAAAAGGGGAAACTTAAAAGAAAAAGGGGAATGTCTAACTTAGTAAGGAATCTAGCCTTTGGAACATTCTATTGTTAAACTCATCTAGGAATTAAGTAAGGCGTATGTCATTTAAGAATTGTAAGGGAATTTTGGGACACTGGGGAGCATTTTTAGGAATGCTTTTAAGTGGGTGAGGGAAATAGGAATATTTAATAAATTAATAAAATTGATTTTCTAGTGCAACTAGGGGATCGAGTGACATGTGTATGGGGGAGGTTTTTCCTAATTAAATAAATGAAAAAGGAATCTAATGAGTGTTTGGGAAACTAATGACTAATAAAATCTATAAAAGTGATGGTGGAGGAGGAGTATGGATCACATCTGGCTTGCATAATGTTACGCTGCTGAAATTTCATCTTGACTAAACTTTCTTTTGTGGGAATTGGGATACCCAGCTCGGGCATCAAGTTACCCAGCTCGGGTATCGAGTGGTAGCTCGAACTTGCAAGGAGAGTTGGGTGCTAGAATTCTCTTGTATTGTGTGTGTGGCCCCTTCGCGGCTCGAGGGGATCAGGGGGAACAAGAGTACCCCTAATGTTGGTTGGGAGGTACCGGTGAGGTCTCATCAGTCAACAAGCGGGATCTGGACTGGTGAACACGTGGAAGGACATCTTCGCCTCATCATCATCGGTAAAGGTACGCCTATTAAATATTTACTTGCAATAAAATTTAATTTACACTTTTTTATTTTACTTTACTCGGATGACGATTTCATTGTCATGAGATTTCCTTGCACATGTATTTCTACGATAATTGTAATCCCCTTGTCACTTCATTCATCCTATAAGAAACCTTTCTATCCATAATATCTTTAATTTCTGAGTTATCGTCTAATTGCGCGTGGCCAGAATGAGCCACAGACTCAACCCAAGGGATGTTTGGGAAATATTCCACACCGCTTGGTATTGAGCAGCCAGGTGGGGAAGGTGTGGTTAGAATGGAATGGAGTGATCACACGATCTATCTCATTCAATCCTTCTTTCAATCGTATATGACATGCACGTAGACCCCCTTTCCCTTTTTCGACAAAAGTTAGAACCTCAATGAGAGCCCAGAAAGGTTGTAAGTCACATTCAAGTTCTTTTCCAGCAGTCAATTACGGGTCAGGATCAAGTCCTAGTTCTGCTTTCTTTGGGTTCTCAGCTAGTTCGGTGGCTCTAGCTCAAACCTTGCATGTGATTTTGTATCTCCTGTTGCATTTTCTTTATTCCTTGATTGTGTTTTTCATTATTTTTGTTCTCCACAAAGAAGGTTTGGATGCAGATTGTGTTTTTATATTTTGATTCATTTATCCTTTAAGTTATTAGTCCATGCCTGAGCAGTCGTCTAGGAGTCGAATCGACTTTCTTTCACTCTGGTGTTAAAGATTTAGATTCAAATGCTTTGCTTTCCTGTGCATGGATAATAACTGTAGGATCATTTCTTTGCCCAGCACAAAATTCTATCTTGGGCGTTTATCCCTCCTTAGCCTCTGCAATTATTTTGATTCATTCTCTGCAACTCATGCTTCCACACAATGATTTTGAGGATGTCTCTCTAGTTCACCGAATGTTTTATCTCCTCTACGACTCACATCTGTGTTTCATTACTATATTTTTCTTTAATGCATGATGACAACGTTGTTAATTAATCTGTTATTATTTATTGCTTGAGGACTTCATTTTTATTACTGTGGCTCCTTATTTACGGAATGTTCTCCTAGTCTATATAGCGCTTTCTTACTTGCAAGCAAAAATCATGTTTCTTACTAGATTTCTATGATTTATTTTTATTATCTCCAATTACCACCCATAAGATCAAAATTTAAGATTAAAGATCATTAATTATATGCATTTGAATAGGCATAGGCCTTCAATTTAATAATCTCCAATTCCTTCCAAATTTTGTATCAAATATGAAATACTAAATATGAGTACAGCGTTGAAGCTACAGGAAGGCATTCCAACCCCAATCTAGTATAACTATTCTATTTTCAGAGAAACTGTTGTCATACTTATTAAGAATTTTGGGGGGTGTTCTCCTTTGGGGTTTAATGGAAACATTTTGACCACAACCCGATGACAAATATGTACTACCTTGTGAATTATGTAGGGGTGGACAAATGAGATTCAAATCAACAACTATTGAAGCTGCAATTTGTCGTTACACAGTAAATAAGTGATTTTCATTTTTCTAATTGGTTACAGTCCATCTCCTTAGAACTTGCCTATCATAGTTTCATTGTTCTTATGGTAGTGTATTTTTATTCCCAGTTAACCGTATGTTCATTCCTCTAGTTATTTCCTATAGAACTTGAGTTGATTTCTTATAGAACGCGCCAATCCCTTAACTCTTAATGTATTCTTAAGTTGATTTATTATAGGCACAGTGTATTTTAAATGTTAGTTGACGAGTTAGAACAACACCATAAACGCCAGAGTAAATTTACAGTGTGAACAACACAAAGTTGAGAGTTGGCGTTGTCCAACTGTGAGTTGACTATAATCCCAATAGTTTTGTTTGTTTAATTGATTAGTTAAATTTTAATTACAACGTCCATATTCTATAGTGTCCCTACTGCACTTAATGTTATTTACCTGCAAACTATGTTATGGATTTAAATGATGAAACAGAGCGATACCTATATTAGAAATAGTTAATAACTAGAAACAATTATGAATCAGAACCAATTAATAATTAATAATGCTTAGAGATATCGATATTGATTACTGGTTCACCTTCCACGATTACTGCTTTATAATTTGTCATGTAAGTTTTGCATTTAGTTCATAGTATAATTACTTAGTCCCAACACTATAAATGATAAAATCAATAGTAGAATGACTTAGTTGTCCAAAAACAACTGATGTCAAAATAAGACGAGAGCCATCAATTTATGGTTGGAAAGGAGATAATTCTTAATGCCTTAGAAGTGAACAATCCTATTAGTAATGAGTCTTTGTTACACATTAAACTAGCATAAAGGTACGGTTTAGGGAGAACACAATTTTTTGTGGGGCTACACACTAAATAGGTAAAAAGGTAATCCAAATGATGAAATTCATTGGTCTAATCACACATTAACCCAAAAATAATGGGAAATGATATGTTTAGTACCACAAAAATATGACTTGAAAAATTGCACATAACAGGGACATTGGAAGACCTTGGAATCGCAAAAAATACATAGATCCAAATAGAGAACAAATCCTCTAAAATACCATATGCATGTAATTAAGTGTATTAAGCACTCAAAGTGTTTTATTATTCCTCAAACTTAAATAGATTTGTGACATAATCCAATATTTGTCATAAAAACTTGGTGTATATCTAATTGATTAACAAATTATGTTAAACATCCCTTTTATTATTGATAGCTCCACTCAAGATTTCCAAAGAAGGTAAATTTATTAAAGTGTGTTCTCTTATGGGATCCACTCTATTGAAATTAAAAAAAAAAATGTACTTACTCTATTGGAAATTTATAAAGAAATATGCATCCAAGAATGAGTTATTTGAAGATGTTATATTTAAAAAATAAAGAACATCTCCAATGGACCCCTCTTCTTGTATAAACAACATCTTGTCCCACCGTCAAATACTTAATTGAGATAACAAACATTTTTTAAGGAGAAAACATGTCACAAGGACTTTAACTTGGGTGGGGAGGATAACAACTTATCCTTTGAACCACCCAAGTTATATTCAATAAAGAAGAGCCTCCAAAATACTTATTTGATTTGATTTATATTTATTGCATATCAATACATAAAAACATCCAAAAATTTTACCAATTTATTTATAGTTTATCAAGTATATTTTTAATAAAAATCTCATTATAATTATGAATATAAAAAGCTTAAGTAAAGCATATTAAAATATTATCAAAATACATAACTTTAATTAAAATCATATTTATTTTAATTGATAATTAATTACTTCAATTAAATTTAAAAAAAAATGATAATAAGTTTATGTTAAAAGATATTCATAATCAATTTGTGAAACATTAATGTAATGAAAATGAAAAATAACAAAAATAAATAAAAAAATATTAGATAACACGATTACACCATTTTGGTTAACAAAAATATTAATTAGATGTGGGTTAAGTTTACTTTGTTTTTGGTTTCCAAGTATATGGAAACCAAGTATATGAGAAAGGATGCAAGAGCTAACATGCCCAAAATCAATATCTCGAGTACAACATTTTCTTTAACAATGATTTCCATCTATTAATTAGATGCAGGTCAAGTTTATTATAATTTGTTTTTTGGTTTTCATTAATGTTGGAATTTGATGAGGATTTTTGTTGTCACTTTATTAATATTGATTATATTTTTAAATGTGTTTTACTATATTTGTTATAATGGTGAATTGTATTTGACTATCAAAATATTTTGACTTTTAAGTGTACTATTTTTCATTATTGTTGTTTTTCTATTTACGTTGGAATTTGGAATTTTATGAGGATTTTTCATTATTGTTGTTTTTCTATTCGGGTTGGAATTTGAAATTTTATGAGGATTTTCGTTGTCACTTTGTGGATTTTGATTATATTTTTAAATGTGTTTGACTATATTTTCTAGACAAAATAATTTATATATGTTTGAGTGTACTATTTTCCATTATTGTTGAAATTTGAGCACTATTTTGGTTGTTACATTGTCACTTTATGTATGTTTGAATGCATTGTTATTCATTAGTGTTGGAATTTGAGGAGTGTGGTTGTCACTTTGTCAATTTTAATTATATCTTTAAATGTGTTTAACTATATTTTCTAGACAAAATACTTTATATATATTTGAGTGTACTATTTTTCATTATTGTTGGAATTTGTGTACTATTTTTTTTAAATGTGTTTGACTATATTTGATAATATAAATTACATAGTTTAAAGTAGGGATACTTTGAATCTCTATTCCAACATGTGACTTTTTAGGAGGAAACACATGTTCTTAATCATTAGGTCCACTCAGACTGTATATATCTATATTTGACATAAAGATACCTTTGATTTTATTTTTTGAAAACTTATTTTTGAAATAAATTAATTTTGACTTTTAAATTCCAACACTACTCTACATACCTATACAACTCACATTTCTTTCTTTAAACTCTTAAATTCCAACACTATTCTACATATCTATACAACTCACATTTCTTGACCCTTAAATTCTAATACTACTCTACATACTTATACAGCTCATGTTTCTTTCTTTCAAATCCCCATGCGTATTTTCAGGGCTAACATATAAAAAGCACTTTCTAGGAAAAAAAAATGAATATATATTATTTATATTTAAATCACTTTTTTTAATTTGTTTAATGATAAAAATGTATTATTTATATTTAGATGAATTTGCCTAATTTTTATTTTATGATTTTTTTTAAATGTTTTCATCACATTCATATCAATATTGACGAAATAAATAAAAATAAAATATAAAAAAATGTGGATGTTTGAGTTTTTGGCATTGGTTTGGAATTGGTAGTCATGTTATTTCACATGGTGAACAGATTATGTATTCTACAACTTATATTTATTTCTTTTAAATTTTTATATTTATTTTTTAGAACAAAATATGGTATAAGAATTTTTTAAGAATATTAAAAAGATGAAAAAATATAATTTATATTTAAAATAGTTTATTTAATATTTTTAATATTTTTATCTATTATATATATTTTTAATAATTTTTTATATATTTTTATCTCTTCTCAAATGTTTATGAGAAGAGATGCTTTATTCCACAAACAAAAAAAATTCATACACTATTTGATGTCTCATTTAATTGTTTTTTTTTTTTGTTTGNAGGACTGTGGAGAAATAAAATAAAAACAAATGAGGAAACAAAACACAGAAGATACACAATACAAGAGAGACACTGATTTACGTGGTTCACCCAGTGTGGGCTACGTCCACCAGAGAAATTGCTAGGTCCTTCCTTTATTATTATGCAGCAAATGAAGGGATACAACCTACAACAAAACCTGTTGTAACTTCCTCTTCTTTCTCTCACAGTATCTTCTCTCAGAATACAATATTTTCCATCAATCATAGTTGCAATACATTTCCCTCATAAAAGAGGGTTGCCTTCTAGGGCAAAAAAACCTAACATAATCTCTACTGTTAGATCTACGACCTTATAATGAACAGTCCAGATTTACAATGAAATTACAATATACATTTACAAGGAAATTTTTCCTTTGAGGGCCTCGCCCCAGACCCCAAGCCGGGGTGATAGCCCCCCCAGACCCCTACCCGGGGGGATAGCCCCCCCGGACCCCGTAGAGGGGATAAACACCCTCTGCAATCCCCCATGTGGAAGAGTGTACATACTTCTGGGGTGTAAATACTTCATGGGGTATAAACACGACTAAAAGCAAGGACCTCTCAATTAGGAAGATAATCAGGCTCCACAACCAACAGGTTGTAAGTCACATTCAAGTTCTTTTCCAGTAGTCAATTATGGTTCAGGATCAAGTCCTAGTTATGCTTTCTTTGGGTTCTCAGCTAGTTCGGTGGCTCCAGCTCAAACCTTGCATGTGATTTTGTATCTCCTGTTGCATTTTCTTTATTCCTTGATTGTGTTTTTCATTATTTTTTTTCTCCACAAAGAAGGTCTGGATGCAGATTGTTTTTTTATCTTTTGATTCATTTATCCTTTAAGTTATTAGTCCATGCTTGAGCAGTCGTCCAGGAGTCGAATAAACTATCTTTCACTCTGGTGTTAAATATTTAGATTCAAATGCCCTGCTTTCTTGTGCATGGATATAGGATCATTTCTCTACCCAGCACAAAATTCTCTCTTGGGCATTTATCCCTCCTTAGCCTCTGCAATTATTTTGATTCATTCTCTGCAACTCATGCTTCCACATAATGATTTTAAGGATGTCTCTCTAGTTCACCCAACGTTTTATCTCCTCTACGACTCATATCTGTGTTTCATTACTATATTTTTCTTTAATGCATGATGAAAATGTTGTTAATTACTCTGTTATTATTTATTTCTTGAGGACTGCATTTTTATTATTGTGGCTCCTTATTTACGACATTTTCTCCTAGTCTGTATAGTGCTTTCTTACTTGCAAGCAAAAAACATGTTTCTTACTAGATTTCTGCGATTTCTTTTTATTATCTCCAATTACCACCCATAAGATCAAAATTTAAGATTAAAGATCATTAATTCTGTGCATTTTGAATAGGCATAGGCCTTTAATTTAATAATCTCCAATTCCTTCCAAATTTTGTATCGAATATGAAATACTAAATATGAGTATAGCGTTGAAGCTATAGGAAGGCATTCCAACCCCAATCTAGTATAACTATTCTATTTTCAGAGAAATTGTTGTCATACTTATTAAGAATTTTGGTGGGTGTTCTCCTTTGGGGTTTAATGGAAACATTTCAACTACAACTTGATGACAAATATGTACTACCTTGTGAATTATGTAGGGGTGGACAACTAAGATTCAAATCAACAACTATTGAAGCCACAATTTGTCGTTACACAGTAAAGAAGTGATTTGCATTTTTCTAACCAGTTACAGTCCATCTCCTTAGAATGTGCCTATCACGGTTTCATTGTTCTTATGGCAGTGTATTTTTATTCCCAGTTAACCATATGTTCATTCCTCTAGTTATTTCCTATAAAACTTGAGTTGATTTCTTATAGAATGCACCAATCCCTTAACTCTTAATGTATTCTTAAGTTGATTTATTATAGGCGCAACGTATTTTAAATGTTAGTTGACGGGTTAGAACAATGCCATAAACGCTAGAGTAAATTTACGGTGTGAACAACACATGGTTCAGAGTTGGCGTTGTCCAACTATGCGTTGACTATAATCCCAACAGTTTTTGTTTGTTTAATTTAGTAGTTAAATTTTAATTACAACATCCATATTCTACAGTGTCCCTATTGCACTTAATGTTATTTACCTGCAAACTATGTTATGGATTTAAATGATGAAATAGAGCGATACCTATATTAGAAACAATTAATAACTAGAAACAATTATTAATCAGAGCCAATTAATAATTAATAATGCTTAGTGATATCGATATTGATTATTGGTTCTCCTTTCACGATTACTTCTTTATAATTTGTCATGTAAGTTTTGCATTTAGTTCATAGTAGAATTACTTAGTCCAACACTATAAATGATAAAATCAATAGTAGAATGACTTAGTTGTCCAAAAACAATTGATGTCAAAATAAGACGAGAGCCATCAATTTATGGTTGGAAGGGAGATAATTCTTAATGCCTTAGAAGTGAACAATCCTATTAGTAATGAGTCTTTGTTACACACTAAACTAGCATTAAGGTATGGTTTAGGGAGCCCACAAGTTTTTTGGGGGCTACACACTAAATAGGTAAAAAGGTAAGCCAAATGATGAAATTCATTAGTCTAATCACACGTTAACCCAAAAATAATGGGAAATGAGATGTTTGGTACCACAAAAAAACAGCTTGAAAAATGGCACATAACAGGGACATTGGAAGACCTTGGAATTGCAAAAAAGACATAGATCCAAATAGAGAACAAATCCTCCAAAATACCATATGCATGTAATAAAGTGTATTAAGCACTCAAAGTGTTTTATTATTCCTCAAACTTAAATAGATTTGTGACATAATCCAATATGTGTCATGAAAACTTGGTGTATATCTAATTAATTAACAAATTATGTTACACATCCCTTTTATTATTGATAGCTCTACTCAAGATTTCCAAAGAACGTAAATTTATTAAAGTGTGTTCTTTTATGGGACCCACTTTATTGAAATTAAAAAATAAAAAAAAATATGCATCCAAGAATAAGTTATTTGAAGATGTTATATTTAAAAAATAAAGAACATCTCCAATGGACCCCTCTTCTTGTATAAACAACATCTTGTCCCACCATCAAATACTTAATTGAGATAACAAACAATTTTTAAGGAGCAAACATGTCACAAGGATTTCAACTTGGGTGGGGGGAGGATAACAACTTATCCTTTAAACCACCCAAGTTATATTCAATAAAGAAGAACCTCCAAAATACTTATTTGATTTTATTTATATTTATTGCATATCAATACATAAAAACATCCAAAAAATTTACCAATTTATTTATATTCTATCAAGTATATTTTTAATAAAAATCTCATTATATTTATGAATATAAAAAACTTAAGTAAAACATATTAAAATATTATCAAAATACATAACTTTAATTAAAATCATATTTATTTTAATTGATAATTAATTAATTCAATTAAAATTAAAAAAAATGATAATAAGTTTATGTTAAAAGGTATTCATAATCAATTTGTGAAACATTAATGTAATGAAAATGAAAATGAAAAAAAAAAAATCGATAACATGATTACACCATTTTCGTTAACAAAAATATTAATTAGATGTGGGTTAAATTTACTTTGTTTTTTTTCCAAGTATATGAGAAAGGATGCAAGAGCTAACATGTCCAAAATCAATATCCCCAATACAAGATTTTTTTTAACAATGATTTCCATCTATTAATTAGATGCGGGTCAAGTTTACTTTAATTTGTTTTTTGGTTTTGTTGGAATTTGATGAGGATTTYTGTTGTAACTTTATTAATATTGATTATATTTTTAAATGTGTTTTATTATATTTGTTATAATGGTGAATTGTATTTGATTATCAAAATATTTTAACTTTTAAGTGTATTATTTTTCATTATTGTTGTTTTTCTATTCACRTTGGAATTTGGAATTTTATGAGGATTTTTCCATTATTGTTGTTTTTCTATTCGCGTTGGAATTTGGAATTTTATGAGGATTTTCGTTATCACTTTGTGGATTTTGATTATATTCTTAAATGTGTTTGACTATATTTTCTAGACAAAATAATTTATATATGTTTGAGTGTACTATTTTCTATTATTGTTGAAATTTGAGCACTATTTTGGTTATCACATTGTCACTTTATGTATGTTTGAATGCATTGTTATTCATTAGTGTTGGAATTTGAGGAGTGTGGTTGTCACTTTGTCAATTTTAATTATATCTTTAAATGTGAATGTGTTTGACTATATTTTGTAGACAAAATACTTTATATATGTTTGAGTGTACTATTTTCCATTATTGTTGGAATTTGTGTACTATTTTCTTTAAATGTGTTTGACTATATTTGATAATATAAATTACTTAGTTTAAGGTAGGGATACTTTGAATCTCTATTCCAACATGTGATTTTTTAGGAGGAAACACACGTTCTTAATCATTAGACCCACTCAAACTACATATATCTATATTTGACATAGAAATACCTTTTTTTGATTTTTTGAAAACTTATTTTTGAAATAAATTTATTTTGACTCTTAAATTCCAACACTACTCTACATACCTACACAACTCACATTTCTTTATTTAAACTCTTAAATTCCAACACTATTCTACATATCTATACAACTCACATTTTTCCACCCTTAAATTCTAATACTACTCTACATACTTATACAACTCAACTCATGTTTCTTTCTTTCAAATCCCCATGCTTATTTTCAAGGCTAACATATAGAAAGCACTTTCTGGGAAAAAAAAATGAATATATATTATTTATATTTAAATCAGTTTGTTTAATTTTTTTAATGATAAAAATGTATTATATATATTTAGATGAATTTGCCTAATTTTTATTTTATGATTTTTTTAAAATGTTTTCATCACATTCATATTAATATTGATGGAATAAATAAATAAATAAAATGTGGATGTTTGAGTTTTTGGCCATTGGTTTGGAATTGGCAGTTATGTTATTTTACATGGTGAACAGATTATGTATTCTACAACTTATATTTATTTCTTTTAAATTTTTATATTTATTTTTGGGAACAAAATATGCTATAAGATTTTTTTTAAGAATTTTAAAAAGATGAAAAAATATAATTTATATTTAAAATAGTTTATTTAATATTTTTAATATGTTTTTAATAATTTTATCTATTATATATATTTTTAATAACTTTTTATATATTTTTATCTCGTCTCAAATGTTTACAAGAAGAGATGATTTATTCCACAAACAAAAAAAAATCATACATTATTTGATGTCTCATTTAATTGTTATCTTAAAATTAAATTATTATTATTACTGTTATTATTATTAAAAACAAAAAATAAATTTAAAGTTTTGTGAAAATAACTATAATTTTATTTTCTTATTTCCTGACAAACTCTAACTTTATTTCCGGACATGAAGTGCAATCTTCAATTTACACGACAAACTGAGAACATGGATGCATAATGCTCAAACTCAAATTAAATCAGGTAAACAATCAAATCATTTATTACAGTCAAAATAGATAAAGCCTCAAGTCGTGTCGTCCTCCATTGGCACTTCGTTGAACTGACCGGCCTGTAATTTTGTATTAGATCATCAATTTATCTTTTATGGTGAAATAAAAACAAATTTGTATGCAATTTATTATTTGGATACAATATTTGAGTTATTGGTACTTACAATTCATGCCACCAGATTTGAATCACCATGAGGCCCAAGCTTGTGCAAGACATGCTTTTCTAGTCTATCTTTTGTTTCCTTGGATGTTTCTCGAAGCCTATGAAAATTTTGAAATATGTTAGATGTTGCAAATTTCATGTAAAAATAAAGAGTAATAAACATGTAATTACATTGTCTAAAGCATTTCATATCTTCCTATGCCTGGTGGTAGCTTTCCCTATTTTCTTAAGGCCCTCTCCCTTCCATCATCCAATAGGGATTTCCACTCCCTTACTAGAATCATTGGAGGGTGCTCATACCTAGGGTTCATTTCTAGATGAACCCTATATTGGTCCCTCGCAATCTTCATATGTTGGTTGGATT